>JAOEHY010038862.1:0-42662 GCA_025447955.1 Psilopsiagon aurifrons | reverse complement strand
CTAAACTGTTCTTATCTCAGCCTGTGGGAGTTGCATTCTTTTGATTCTCCATGTAGCAAACTGCGTGGCTGATTTACAGTTGAAACCACGACATTAGTATATTGAAGAAGAATTGTATCCATATTTCACTGCTGACTTGTGAGGTACAGACTGGCTTTTATGTTTAAATGTAAGAACTAAACAGTGATTGTCCTTACCCCCGTTATGCCTTCTTTCTGTCATATTTGATCTGTGCTGTGATAAATACATAAATACTTGGAAAATGAGAGATTTCACCAAATGTATTTTCCATTTCTAATATGATTTGATCTTCAGTAATCTTTAATCTTCCTTTCTTTCCTTTTTATGACATGATTGCAGTGAGCTGCAACTGCTGTAAGCATTGTTCTTTTGCATCCATTGCATTTCAAAGCAGGAAAGTGAAGGTCTGAAACTTACCCTTAAGCGCCCAAATGGAGGGAAAATGTAGCGGCACTGCCTATAGAATCCTCAAATGATGAAATGTTCATGGATGCTGTGTTTAAGGTATCTCTGACCATCTAGCAGGTATAGTAAATATAATTTTAGTTCAATGAACAGGCAATGATTTACCAAATAATATGGAGACTTTTGGTATGAAGGCGTAAATAGTGTCTTCATATAGACAGGAGTGGTACAGTTTCTGTAAAGTTATTTTGTATGGTTGTGCATGAAAAAGAAGACCAGAGGTACAACAAATCCATCGTTATCACGAAGTTCTATTCTTTCTCCTCTGTTTTTTCTAATCTTTGTATTCTTGTTCATCATCACCAATTTTCTGTACTTTCAAAGGCCTTGAGGTGCTAATGCAAACCTTTGTTCATTTTTACATGCTTAATTATGATTCCCCTTATTAAATTGCATTTTCCTGAGACACACTTTATGAGGAAGAGCAATTAAGAAGTAAACGAAAGCTCTGATTTCTCTGCACATACCCTTTTCATCTTTTATCATCTTCGTGACATGTTTTTAACCTGTTCTTAATAAGGCGTGTCCTGTACTGTTTTCTGTAGATTGTCTTTCAAAGGCTGCACTTTATTTTAGATAATATGCTTAATCTTGGATGTGAAAGGCATATACAATGGTCTGTGCTGGTTATTTATGCGCAGAGCTTGAAAAGCTGAATACAGGTCATATTTGGCCAGGAAGAGAAATAACTACAGGTGATCTGGCGTATTTCTCTAAAATGAGCCTGAACTGCTTTTTTCAAAGAGTGAAGGTATAAATCACATCTTTCTTTTCAGTGAGGCAAGAAATGCTGCTCATGTCAAGGTGATCCTTATATCATGCAGAACACTTTTGGAGTGACTTGGAAAAGGTCTGTTTATGGCACAGCTCTGTGAAGGATATCTCTGGTGTGTATATCTATATACTGTGTACAATGTATATCAATGGTTTGACCACTGTTTATGACTGACAAGCTATGGAGCTGCACTGGTTAACTTGATCTATTGTTCTCTCAGTCCAGTTTATAATACTGGCTAGTGAAAGCTGGTGAAAGTACCTCCATCCAGGACATACAGCTGCAAATCTGATTTATTTTTATCCTTCCATGTTTTAATACATGAATCAGAACTACTGAGTGGGCATAAAAACATAGAATGACACACCGAGTCAATTCAAATAGCCAGATTTGCATTCTCTGTCTAGCAAAAGTATCATTTGCCTAGACAAGAGTACAAAAATAGAGCAAGTGTTTGAGAGCAGCTTTCCTCAGTCTGTGACTCGAGGACATGCTGAATTGCAGGAGCTATCTTTTGTGCTGCTCATATTTAAATGGATTGTTTCATCCATGATTTAGGCTATACTTTTTTTCAAAAATAGCCTTAGATTTGTTTGGTTTGGTTTGGGGTTTCTTCTTGTTGATTTTTTCTGAATATCCATAATGTCATCATAGAGTGAGCTTCACAGTAAAAATATACTGCATGTGAAAGGTCCTTTTGTTTGCAGTTTCTCACCTAATAATTTCATTTGATGAGTTAGTGGTTTTATGTTGTGAGAAGCAGATCCATATTTGCATTTCCCATGCCATTTATGGTAAGATAGTGTTCTGCCTGTTTGTTTTAATCTCTTTTCCATTGTGGAGAAATGCAGCTGTAGCAATAGTCTTGTATTCAGTTTCTCCTTGTACATTTGCCATTACATTCCTTAGATCATCCTCCCTATCTTGCTCAGTGCCTTTTCTAATTCTTCCATAACCTTTGTGAGCTGATTCAAACACCAGAACTGTAGATAGTGTATAAAATGTAAATGAATTTATATAGCAGCAGAATGGCATCTATAGTTTTGCTCTCCACTTTTTCCTAAAGAATTCCTAGTGCAAAGTGCTTTACTGAAGTTTTCATAGAACGAGGTCTTACAACACAAGTACTTCTTTCCTGAGTGTTTTAAATTCATTCAAAGCCAATTACTGTGCATTAGGATTTTTTACACAAGCATTGCTATGTATTTTTCATTTTTAATTTCATTTAGTTTCCCAGCTGCTCAGTCTCATAAGACTCCTGAATAACTTAATTTTCATAAAATCATAGAATCATAGAATAGTTAGGGCTGGAAAGGACCTTAATATCATCCAGTTCCAGCCCCTGTGCCATAGGCAGGGACACCTCACACTAAACCATGCCACCCAAGGATCTGTCCAACCTGGCCTTGAACACCACCATGGATGGAGCATTCACTGCTTCATTGGGCAACCCATTCCAGTGCCTCACCACCCTTACAGTAAAGAATTTCTTCCTCATATCCAATCTAAATTTCCTCTGTTTGAGTCTGAACCCGTTTCTCCTTGTCCTTTCGCTACAGTCCCTAATGAAAAGTCCCTCCCCAGCATCCCTATAGGCCCCCTTCAGATACTGGAAGCTGCTCTGAGGTCTCCAGGCTGAACAGCTCCAACTTTCTCATCCTATTAATTAATGGTCACAAAGAATGATCACGATGTTCTAAGACGTACTCCAACTAAGCCCTAGCTGCTTTTAAAGATGCTGTTCATAAGCAGTAATTTCCCTCTGCATTAAAATGATCACTTACTTTCAAACTATGAAATAAAGTGCATTTTCCTTTTCTTTCATAAATAGTGGTATGCTTTAGAGCAAGTACATTTTGAAGTGAAGCTTAAAACTTAGGCTAGTTTAGTTCAAAACCTGACACTTTTTCTAGCCCATAAACTTTATTTTCTCCCCCTCAAAAACACTTATTTCCTCCCATTTCCTCCATCTGTGCAAATTCCAGTCCTCTTTCCTTCCTTTTGCAGTAATGATCACAGTAATCCCAACTGGTATGAGCATGCTGCCGTGCTGCCGAAGGTTATTAGTGCCAATGTTGTTAATTACTGATCTGGTTGGGTGTGCTGATTTTGTGGCAGAGGACTGCTCTCAGCTTCTCCTGAGGGCTGTTTCTAAAAAATGCTGCCTTTTTGTCCTTTTATGATTTGTTCTTTTGTTATCCTGCAGCATGAGGAGATTTGGTAACTAAGTACTTGAGCTCCTGATTTCATCCACTATGTTTGAGTAGTGCCGTAGTACAGGATTATAGGGTAGTGTTTCCACTAAAAGATGTTTCGAGAGGTTTATCTATGCCAGGAGACCTGGCTCCTGGAGCTCACTCTGTCTGTGGCTGCTGCTGGTTTCTGTGGATCTGAGCTTTTGGTTCATAGGCTGAAGGCCTGATCCTACTTATGTTGAGGAAAAAAAAGGGCTGTCTTCACTGCCATCAGTGCCATTATATGGTTGGGATGAGAAGTCTGTCCTGAGTGTGTGGGAGATGGAGAGCTGGGACGTTGCAGCACTTAAAATGAAAGACCACCAGTAAAATCAGTACAAACAAAAGGTACACAGGGATTTTAAATACAGAAATTCACATGTAGTGTAAACTATTGGAAAGGCCCCAAAATAGCTTGCACCTTTCTCGGAAAACATCCTTCTTTTCATTTTAGTAATAATTTATGACACTCTGCAACAGTAGATAAATGTGAACCGAAAATAGTAGGAAACCGACATAAATGTTTGAATAATGGGTATAGCTTTCAAATACCCAGCTCCCCTGGGTGAGTAAGGTTTGTCTTTGTCCTCTTAGTAAATAAAGAGATATTTGGTTGCTCTACTGACAGTCTTCACTACATAAACCAGCACACCCTTTTGTTCAGTGCCTATTATTCTGCTTTAACCTCTGTCTCCCAGCCAGAAGAAATATCCCTCTCGTCTCTCTTCACCTCAGTGCTGTCTGTGGGGTTTTCAGGGATCACTGCTTTGAAAGACTGATCTGTTTTAAGGTGGCAATGTCAAACTTCTCTATTTATGTTCATGACACTTCATGTTGAACAGCCATAGGCAGGAGAAGATTATTTGTTTCTGGAGCTTAAGACCACTACTTCGGGATTTTGAACCCAGTGAGCATTCATCACTGTTCAGCAAATGGGGGTAGCAGGAGGGAAAAAGCATCCACTACTTAGGAACCTCTACGTGATCCCCTCAGGACTCACAGGTAAGTGTTCTCAGTGACAGATTGTTAATGGTAAGCAGTAAGGGCTCTACTGACCTGGGAAAGCATGGCTGCATGTTCCCCACTGAGCACCTGAGCCTCGGAAAACCATTAGCCCTTCAAAACTACTGTACCTGGAGAATGACAGTTCACGTGTTTCGACAATCCATCGCTTGTGGTACTGTTCCACTCCCGTCTGTCCTCAGGAGCCTGGTGGCCTGGTGCTTACACCCTCATATTGGCAGATAATCCTGGCATCAAAGTGAAAGGGGGGGCTGGTTGGTTACTGAGGCAGGGGAGCAGGCACTGGGGGAGGGGGGTCAAGAGGTAAAGGAGCAATTGTTCCTCTCAGGACTTGTACGTAAGTTGCATTAATGTTTATTGCTAAGGGGTTGTTTGGGGTTGAGGATTTGCCTTTCCAGTGTATACATAGGATAAGCCTTGTGTAGATACATGATTTCCTGCTATTTGAAATGGGCTGCAGTGGAATATAGTTCATTGTCATCGTGTGTGTGGGAGAGGTACAGACATTAACAATGAAACATGCAGTGCGATGGCCATGTCTCCTGCTGTTCCACAGCTGAGGATTTGTATCCTGGTTTTTATATGGCCATAATAATTAACATATCAGTCCTGAGGACAAAACTGGTATTTGAAGGTCAGAAATTACAAAGAATCGCATTCTGACAGGTCTTTTTCTGCTGTGGGCTGGAAAGGAGAACTTCCTTAGCATAATACTGCTTAACAAAGATGGGATTTACTTAGTATCTCTTTGAAGAGTCAGGGATGGAGCGAGGCAATGCCTCCTTCACAGGAGCTAGAGACGCAACAATCCTGTTCCTCTGTCATGAGAGCTGCCCATCAGGCAGCAGCATGTAAAAGTAGGGTCCCTGTGTCCCCCGTGAGCTCACGCTGTCCCTGCTCCGGGGAAGCAAAGCCCCGTAACCTCCCCTGGAAGCTGTCAGCTCACATCAGCCGTTTTGAGTGGCCAGCACAGTGGCACAAGGTGGCCATAGCCTGCCCGGGAAGCTGCGTCAGTGGGCAGCCAGGCTGCTCTCTGCAAAAGCAAGGTTAGTTCCGGCAGGAAATAAAACCTCAAATAGTCTTTTTATTTTCTAACTTCTTGTTACTCTTATACCATTTGCAGCGGAGCTAGAGTGTTTGTGTCTACCGTTGGAGCACATCATGCAGGAGCAGAGAAATGTATTGCTTCTATAATGGCAGGTTTGCCTAGTCCCCCGTGTCTGTGTTGTTTCTAGCTTGCAGAAACAGAAGGTATTGTGAGCTTAGTTCTTTCTGATGATTTATACATAATTCTGCATGAGAAGGGATTCTTACTACTGCTAAGCCACTTTCATGTAAGGGATACTGAAGCTACTTAGTAGGCCATAATTTTGGTTTTTTCTGGAAGTGATTGCCCTCATTGATTCCGTATGTGAAGTGAAGAATCTGACAGGAGGGTATTTTTCAGTAACGGTGTTTCTTGAAGTGCTGTTTGCACTCTAAATTCTCCTACAGCCAGTATAGTTCAGAAAATAAGGATTGAAGAGCATCAAACTGATGGTCAGCTAAATGAAATATTGCAGGGCAGTGTGGTAGAAGTACGTCCAATTACTGTATATTCCATCTGCAGCTCAAATAGTGGCGCTAGATGTAATGGTTCTGTTATTCCTTGGGCTTATTTCTGTTGTGATACAGGATATGCCGATTCCTGTCTTCATCCTCAGCGTGAAATGAAGATCTGTGTATTGTTTATCAAGGCGGTTCCTAACTTTCTGTGTGTTTTTTGTTCATTATATCACATAAGATGGCATCATGAAGTTTAAACAAGACTAGGCTTTAACTACATTCTTCAACTACAGAATTAGGAATTCTCTCATTGTCTCAGGAGTGATGCGCCTGTCTAGTATAGGTATTTTCCATTTTTATATTCTCTTATTATTTCACTTTAACTCGAGGTATGTGCGTGTCTGTGGCAGTAAGTGCAGCCAGTTTATTTTGTGCAGTCTTTTATACACGCATAATAAAAAGCTTTGAGCTCTGGAAGTCTCCTGTTATATGTTAGCTTGTACTGACAGCAGCATTTTCATATGGCAGACATTTTTCTTAGCAAGACTGTGTCTTCCACTAAAATACTACTGTCTTTGTTTTTCATTATTATTGAATTAAAATGTTACCTGCTTGATAATCTGATAGATCCTTAAATGAACCTCAATTTATTCTGCAATGTTGCTTTGCTCTTTGACACTGTATGAGTTGAGTGAATTCTGGATCCAGATGGAAGTGGGTGAAAACAAATAGTAACAGTTGCAGTCTTACCTTACAGATTTCCAAAGCCCATTCAAAAGGGGCTTGTTTTTAATTTGCAAAGTGTTAAAATTCCCCCCCCCCCCAAATAATCAGGAGTTGGGGGGGAGGTTGAGGGTTTGTAAAACATGTTATTAAATGTGTTATTTGAACAGATACAGAAATTTTGCTCTTTTAAATTCCTGAGAAATCAGTAGAAAAGTTAAGTCTGCAGAAGGCGCAACATCCGTTTATGAAAAGAACTGTAGATGTGTTTGGCTGTGATGAGTCCTCCTTTTCTCTCTTATTCACCAAGGAATGCTGTCTAGAGCAGCTGTCTTATTGCAGAGAGTGTATTCTGTAATTCTGTCTCTCTCACACACCCCCTCTGCCAGCTACAGGGATTGAACACTGTTACTCTGGGATGAGAATAGCAGAAAACTAACAGAAATCAGCCTCAAAAAATTACATGTTTGTTTGTTTCAAAGAGCATTTTAGGAATAGAAAAGTAGGAGGAAAGGGGGGAAAAAAGAGAGAAAAAAAGATGAAGTATATTTGTGGATTTTTGAACTAAATTTTTGAAGTATAGCTTGGCTGCTTCAGCCCCAGCAGAGTTCAAGACAAGGGTGGATGGGGCTTGGAGCAACCCTGGAAGGTGTCCCTGGCCGTGACAGAGGGTTGGAGCTGGGTGAGCTTTAAAGTCCCTTCCAACACAAACCATTCTATGATTCTGTGATTCTAACTTACTTTTTATTTCAGCTACACCTTTTGATGTGCCTGTGATTATTTGTAACTGAAAGAAATTCATCAGGTAATCACTTCATTTTATTTGTAGTAGTCACTAATGTGGGGCACACTACTGTGAGCAAAGGCCAGGAAGCAACATTTTAGGGTGCTCAAGACCTTTTTATAGTACAGGGAATCATAAGCAATTAAATATCTTTTTCATGCTTCTTATTTTACCATTTTTGTTTTCTTTCTTTTTCTTATACTTTTCATACACTTAAATAAATAATTTATTCAGATTATTAGAAAATCCCCTAAAAACCTAATGTGAATTATGTAGTACAGTTTTACTACTCTTTTGCATTTATAAGAAATATGCATCTATTTCTGTTTGTTTTTTTAAGAAGAATCAACTGAAAACAGGTAGATTGATATTAAAGGTAGCTGTTACTAATTAACAGGGCATATTCTCTGAAACTTTTTTCTTATCTTAGGTGTATTCTGTCTCCAGCTTTCTCTGACACTTGGGAAGAAGGAGAAAAATTAATATGAACTATTCCAGTTTACATCAGTCTTGATTTAAATTTTTGAGGAAATACCTTCCTATTTTCATAATCTAGTTGCCTCCAAATCCCGCTGGTCATAATTTGAATGTACATTGCCAACATACTGACAACAATAGCTTTTCCTTTCAAGAATTTAGCTGTTCTTCTAAGCATACTGAGAATAGAGGGGATGAAGATGAGCACAGAGTAAAGTCTGAAGGAATAGAGTTTGACAAGCCTTCTTTAGACAACATTTGAATTATGCTGCCTTTCTTGGTCAGAATCACGGCCACGGTGCATTTTCTAAAACTATTTTTGTTTTCCATAAGTCTGGGGGGAAAACTCATTTTACCTGTCATAGTGAATGGATGGTGACAGTGCACTGATTTCTATGCCTAGAAAGATTAATGATGCTTCAAGAACAGATTTTTGAATTCATCATTCAAAAATATTACCATCACATTCCTAATGAATACTTTGGGATCCAAGGACCTAGGAATAGATGTCGTCACACAGATTAGATTGTATATGGAAAATGTTCAAGTGTTTATTCTAAAGGGATGGCAATATAAATCCCACAAGGACATGAGAACAGCAGGTATGTAAATGAAGGGAAACGACAAGCCAGCTACTTAGTTACCTAGCAGTACTATAAGTGTTGCAAGCACTGCATTGAGCAACTGGTGCAAGCTTTCTCACAGAGGCTGAAACATTTTCCCGCTTTTTTAATTACCTTTGCATACTTCTAAAGATTACCTTCCTCTATTATACTTGATTTCATTCAGTTTCTTCTTGGATATGCATATACATCTTGTCTTTGGTAAGAATGAACTGCTCTCCCCTCTTACCCATCCCATCAGTGGAGTTCTTCTTAAGAACTTAAGAATCTTCTTAATCTTTCTAAAAAGATTAACTCTTTTTATCAGCTGCAATTTTTGGTTTTGTTTTTTTTTTTTTTTTTTTGTAGTTTTTCCAAGCTATGCATTTTAAAAAGGGTGTTTGTTTAAAAAGAAAAACCATTCACCTACCATGACTATTGCTAGTGCGGATGAGGTCAGATAAGTAATTTAGCACCATTTTGTTGTATATTTTGTACAGGAGACAGTTCTGTTCGTAAGTCAAACAGCATTTTTTTTGTGTTTTCTGTTCTCTGAAAATATATGTGTCTTTTTATACCTATGGCCACTGAAGGGACAAAGAGTGAACGTAGCATCAAAGGAGCAGCAGCTGTGTTTCTTTCTCCTCCTTGGGGGATTGTTTTGGTTTATTATATTGATACAATAACAGCCAACAAAGTTCCGTATCATTTTGGGGAACCCAAAAATATGCATGAGGTTTGTTTTGTTTCCATTGGTTGGAGGGAATAATTTTTTTGTGTCATTTGTTTGTCATCAGTTTTAATTACCATGGAAAGTACTCATAACTTCAGCTGTAAAATAAATACAACAAAGTGTATGTTTGTGTGCTTGGTTTAGAATTTAAAATTATAGCACTGAATGATTCTTGGAAAGCCAATGTGAAGAGGGTTTACTGTTCCTGAAATGCTTTGGCAGTGTTGTTGGCAGGATGGACTGTTACAGGTGTGAGGAATTAGAATGAAAGTGGTAGGTTTTCACCAAGCTGAATTGGAGAATTGTATATGTTAACCCAACAATGACTCTTACCCGTTGGGCTTATCAAGCCATCTATCCATGTTTAGTATTTAATTAGTTAAAAACTCAGCAGAAATCAGGAAAGCTGTTTTATTCTTGAAGATGTAGCGCCAGAAATTTGGAAGTGTTACAAGTTAATGTCTTTAATATACTATGAATAGCAGGGCTGGAAAAGAAAAATGTCTTACCCTTCAAATAAGCTGGTTTAGGATGTGCAAGTACGGTACTGGATAATCCCAAAAGGCAGACAGTGCAGTATTAAAAGCTGAAATCCCCCACGATTTCAAAGAATGAACCAACAAGTCACATAATGGCAGCTCATTTTTTTCTCAGGAGAGACTGTGAAAAATTCCTATTAGGAGAATGTCAGCTCTTTAAATATTCAGCAGCACCTCACAGTAGCCTATAGGATTGTGTTCATTTGCTACAAAGGTTTGTTCTGGTTTATCATCTTTGAAAGCTGTGTCCCAAAAAGCAGAAATATGACTCACAATAGCCCAACCCATTTCAAGGTATTTTTTTGTGGCTCTTCTTGTCCTTCCATTGTTATAAATGCTCTATGATTCCTTTAAGCCATATGTTGCTCTGAAAATGGTAGCCTATGCAAGGTTCAAAGTCAGCAGTATGCAGCTTTGTAACAATTAACCATCTGCTTACACTGCTGTTAGGAACTTCTGGCGTCTCCATGGAGGTAAAGGAAATATTAGAGTAGCAAGAATAGCTACCTGCCAAGCTAGGTCGTAAGTTACCTTACATTGTAAATTCGTACTCCCAGGAGAGCATCAGGATTGCAGACTGAACTCCCCCTGAGTACTTGTCTTAACGTAGTTTTAGTGGTGGATTGAGCGGGTGCAGGAGCAGATGTCAACCAGAAAATAGTGGATTCAAGACATAATCACAAGGGGACAGAGCTGATGAGAATCAATAATTTCCTAAGTCAGAGGCAAATACTAATTTGGCTGTTGCTTCCTCTGAGTGTGAATGCATCACAAAGGATAACTGCGCAACATCCCTTTCAACTGTGGTCCCTTCATCCATTCGTGCAATGTATTTATTCAGTACTTTAAAAAATGTGGTGACTTTGGAAGTTTTATTTTTGTTAGTAGCATGAATACAGGCTTCATATTGTTGTACAGTGGTGTGTGTAAATGGTGAGCTTAAAATCTGCTGTGGCTCAGCCTTATGACCCTTCCTGGGTAGTTGTGTGGCTAGAAGCAATGATTGCATCTGTGCAGACAGTATAAAATAAGGGATGGGGGGTTGCATCATCTTCCCCAGGTATGTTTGAGCTTGTCACAGTAGGATCGTAGGGGTCTAGGTCTGTTAAAGCTTAGCATATGATGAAAACCCTAGCATTTTCCTGATATGATACTTTAAGCACAAATTTTTCATCCCAAATAGAATCTTCACAGCTCAAAATGCACATGAGGAATAGTGATCAAATAAACATCTCTTTCCCATTTCATTCCTTTTCCCTTCCCAAGAAACCCTGTTTTAAAATTGAAATAATCTCTAGACTCTCCGTTGGGTTGCAGGAGAAACCACTTCAGACCGAGGGAAAGAGTTGAAGCCCTGTTGGTTTCTGTCTCAAAACCTGCCATTGTTTAATGTGGAAGAAGGAGAAATAGCATGAGAAGAAGATGTTTGGGAAGCTGGGTCTCAGGAAAGTCAGATTTTGGTGTGATGTACTTTAAGCTTTAAAACCCCACATGTTAAAATGGTTTAATTACAGGCTTTGAAATACAACATGAAGTAGGAGGCATCGCTCCTGCCCTTGCTTTTACTCTAATACCTGTCTGCTGGGACCAGTTATGATATCCCTAATTTCTGGGGAGCTAGAAAGCCTTTACTGTTAACAAGAAAATGGTTCCTTACTGACAGCCCACAGAATGGTTCCTTACTGACAGCTTAATTTTGCCTTCCTGGGCCAGTGTAAATCAGGGTATCACTGTACCATTTAGTGCAACTGAAACTCCTTATCATGAAAAGATAGAAGTTTCCCCAAACAATTCACCGTTTTCATTGCTAGAGGATATTAAAAGTTAGGCTTCTTTGGCAGTTATATGTGCAGAAAATGCTGTTCCACATTATTTCCTTTCCTGGTTTGGTCTGTGCATCCTAATCCTCAGAACCTTGCCTATTACAGGATGGAATCCTACTCTTTATCTGATTCTTAAGAAAATTTAGGTGATTGTATCCACTGTGCCTGTCTAGCATATTTAGTGATTCATTTCTTTGAGAATCTGCCACCGACTGCGCATATAAACCTCTTTGTTTAAGACAAGTTGTTGTTCAAGCTTTAATCACTCCTATATCTCAAATGTGCATTCTGCTAATGTAGGAATGGAAGCTTTGTAGACATATAAAATTGTTAGCTCTGAGCAGCAAAGAAAATTGTTCTTATAAATTATGTATGTTTAATTTGACAAGGTTCTTTCCTACTGAGAAAAATCTTCTGCCATTCACTAATCCTGTTGCTCTGGTGGGTCCCATCTGATGTCCAGAAGGATAGTTGAATGGCAGTGAAAATAAGCAAAGCTTTTAATAATTCTTTCTGGAGAAATGACCTCATGGAAATTTGAAGTGTATACAGTATATTGGAAGACAAGTTACACATCAGCATATAGGTTTCCAAAAGGAAATAATGCTATTAAATAACACATCAGAAATAGCACAAGATGAAAAGTTGCAGTGTGATCACACAGTCTTCTTTGAAAAGTAAGGTAGAAATGGATAAAGGTTAGATGGGGAGGAAAGGTAGAGGTGGATGGAAAGAGGAAGGTTAAATCAGAAGAGAACACGTTGAAGCTAAATCAGTCTTTAAAAATAAGATGGTAAAAGGGCCAGCCATGTATGGGGAGGGAGGTGAAAAGGGGAACAAAGTAGAAAAACCAGTTCATCAGTAGATCACGGAGTACACAAAGCCAGCTGCTAAAATGTAAGTAATAATTTTATCCAGTAAGGAAATGGTAAGAAGAATATTTTAAAAATAACATAAAAAATGGGGTAAAGGTTTGACATTTGATCCAGAGGGGTAGAAAACTTCACTGAGTAATGACTTTTGTTTCAAACACATGTCTGTGGTCTCCTTGTTGGAGGGCAGACATGGAGAAGTTAGCTAGCTACAGGCAAAGGACTATTACTAAAGAAGTCTGTCAAAATTAGGACATCTTTTCTCCCCACATAAAACATCATTTAGCAATTTAGGCAAAATAAAGGATATAAAATGGACAGTGCTTATGCACGCCACCTCACGTTGCAGTGCACGGTAAGTGAGCCTAGTGCCTTCATGAGAGCAGCAGACTACTCTGAGAGCTAGGTGTTACAATCAAAGGACTCATCATGCTCCTGGTGCGGGCAAGAGGGAACCCATCTCATACATGGAGGCATGGATGTGTGGTTAGTAAAATTAATGTTTTAACAGTGAAGCAATCTAGATTAACTAATGCAGAAAAGCTTTATTGATAATACAATTAAAATTGTCATAAAGAGACCTTCCTATTGTCTATGTTTATCTTCCTTTGAATTTTAAAGTGTTCCCCTGGATCCCAGGGTTGGTGTTGCATTAGAGAGAGTCGCAATGATCATCTGCATCTCAAGCCCTTCTCTAGATAAAGTACAGTGCTCTTGGTGATGATTTCTTCCTCATCAGTCTTAGGTACACCTAGAGCTCCATTTATTTGTCTTCCCATCACAGTCTGCTTCTGTCTCATCAGTCCGCAGCTAAAGGTTACAAATTGCACAATTGCCTCTCCCACCCTCAGCTTAGTGCCATGATGTCCAAGTAGTCCATGTGTCCTTCAGGAAAGATGTGTTAGGTGAAATGGTAGTCAGGATTTTACAGTCTGATTTCCAAAAAGTGATAAATGAATGAGTCAATAATAGATGAACAGCAGTTAACAGACAATTCTGTGAGCACTGGAATTAAGGGACTGGATTGTGTCATATATTATTTGTCTAGTATAGGTTTACCTCCTCACTGTGTTTCCTCTGATAAATCTAAAAATCTATAGAGTCAAGCACAGTAGTATTAATACGCTGCCAAGCATCTGCTGATAGGAAAAATGTTTGATATCCAGTAGAAGCCATCCATAATGGCCTGTCACTTCCCTCCCCCCCCCAATACTGGCATAAGTTTGTATCCCTTTTCTTCTGCTTGGGTTTCACGAAACTTGTAGTACCTCAGCTATTTTGGAGACTTGAGCCCTCTTCAACACTTGCTGCTGATGAGTAGCAAAGTTTTAGTGTTGTTAAAGAGAAATCAGCCACACATTTGAAAATGAGACTGTGCTACGCATGACGAATTGCATTTAAGCCTAATAGCAGATGTATGGAGAAAAGTGAGACTCCTGGCAGAGTGCAGTGAAAGAAGAAAAATCCTATAAGTGAAAAGAACAGTACAATACTAATTAAAGCAGTGGCAACCAATAAAAAAAAGAGAGCAGGAGGAATTATAACCACCTGATGAAAAGATTTGAAGGCGTTCTGTAGCATTGGAAAAAGACTAGCCCCAGAAATAGAAGAAATGAGTTCATCAGTGGTTCAAGTGTGCTTATAAAGTGGAAACACTGCAATAATATTTTGCATTTGACAGTGATTTCAATAGTACTCGCAATAATATTTTGAAACCAAACTTGATCAACACGAAGTAAAGACCTAATGGCATGTGTCATATTTAGAGATTTTATTATACCTTTTTCAAGGTTTATTGCTCTTTCAGGAGCACTTCCTTCACGGCAGAGTTCTGTCATAAAATTATCTGAGAAGAGGCTGTGGTTCAGTTATATTTGGATCTTCTGCAAGATTATTCCACATTAATGCTCATGTAAGAATCTACCAGAATCTGGGTCATTTTACCCGCCTCTCAGCATCCAAGTTGGACACCAGTACAGTACAATCTTTGCAGTGACTAAAATACAAATTACCAGAAAACAATTCAGTTGTGCACAATATACGTTGATACTTCCAAATATCCATTGATCAAAGAATTGCAAGAGTCCATTTTTGTTTGGACACACTAGACTGATTACTGAAAATGCCAGACGGAATTACTGAACTGAAAAGGGAGAAAAGAACACTCTGTACATATTTTAAGAAGCAAGACAGTAAAACAAGTGGGGAAAAAAAAAGTTAGCAAAGTTTTACAAACAAGAGAAGTTCATCCACTCAGTTTTAAACCATTCAGTTACAAACGAAGCAAATAATTTCTATTTCTCCTGAATACCAGAGAGAAAAGATTATCTTCATAACCACAGACAGCCCATAGACATTTCAAACAATGGAATTGTGCATGTTAAGAGAATAGTGTACACAAACTTCTGCCTCAAAAATCATTTGCATATTCAATTAGCACCCCTTTGAATTTTCTGTATTAATTGTCCTATGCTCAAAAAGAACTCTAAAGCCTTTGAAGCTGATGTGTATTCAGTCATTCTGCACAGCGACTGATATGGTGCCCACCTTATGAACAGAGAACTGGAGGCACAAAGAAATAAATGCGTTGCACAAGTGTGTGAGGACTTACCTCTCATTTTGGACCTGCATTTTGTCTACTTTTGCTGCCCTTTTCTGATGGGGCAGGAGCTCATAATGAACCACGAAGGTACCGTGGTGGTGAAATTCACCCCTCTGCAGCAGTCTTGTGCAATGCCCCTGAGAATAAGTGCAGGTTACCCAGAATAGGGTTTGAGTAAGATTAAGAGCAAGGTATAAGAAAAATCTGATGTAAGGACTAGAACAGTATGCATACACCCAATGCACACAGGTAGTGTATGAAAATGCATTCTCCAAAGCTTTCAGCACTCTGGCCACAGTCTGGGTTATATATTTCCCTCTATTAACACAAAATTCTCAATTTGGAACATTGGAGATGGTTGGATGGTGGGTTTTAACATTTTTAAAGGTCGAATGTTTTGACTAGCACCTGTGATCCATTCCTGCCATTGCTCAGTTATTTATTTCTCTCCAGCCTTTCATATTTCAACTTGTCATGTAAACCCTTGTTTGCTTCTCTTTGATTTCATCTTGGGTTTTGGATTGCTTCTATCTTTATGCAATCTTCATAGTGTTTTGTTGAGGGCAAAGCAATGTGGATTTTATTCTTGTACCCAGTGCCTATGTCATCTCTCAATGGCATGGTCACTGGCTGTTAGGAGAGATTTCATCCAGAGGGCATGGCTAACTGCATGCTCCTGTCATTCTGAGCAACATCATTTAATTTTAATATATGTTATAAAACCTAAAATTGTAGTGTGTTTTGTTCTGTTAAGACTTAAACACAGCAATGGCCTTCATGAATTAGTAATTTAAAAACACTGAGGGGAAAGACTTCAGGGAAGAGGGACTCTTAAACTGTGCCATGTTCAGAAATGTAATAACTGTATTGAGTAATCAAGTAGTAAGAGAGGGTGGTGGTCTAGGAATTTCTGCAGAAAGGGTAAATCTGAATGGTCTGTCTTTGGTGAAGTAGAATACAATATTTTAGGAATGTTGGACTAATAATACAGAAATGAAACAAATAGCAAGTGGTACTATTCTGACTATGTCATTCAGTAATTACAAACCAGTAATGATAAATAGCACAGGATATGCAAGGAAGAGTTTGCAGCAAGAACCATTGCAACGTTTCAAGAAAATACGTAAGGCCAATTCTGCTGTTACCAGAAGACTGTGAGGGTGCTGAGGCGCTGACACAGGGTGCCCAGAGAAGCTGTGGCTGTTCCATCCCTGTCAGTGTTCAAGGCAGGCTGAACGGGGCTTGGGGCAAACTGGTCCAGTGGAAGGTGTCTCTGCCGATGGCAGGGGATTGGAACTGGATGAGCTTTAAGGGCCCTTCCAGCCCAAATCAGTCTGTGATTCTGTGACTCAAGAGTAGTTTGGGTTGGTCGTATGGTCCCATCTCCTGCAAAGTTATGAGCTACAGCTTATTCTTGATAATACACTGAAATCTATTGTTCTAGATTGCCTTAAGAACACTCTGTTAGGGAAGGTTTGTCTCTTCAATACTTACTTGTGTAAGTATTGAAGCTAAGGAATTCCACAGAGCAGCTCATCAAAGAACAAGAAATACAGGCAAGATCACTTCAGTCACTTTTGCCCAGCCACATTTCCTGTTTTGTAAGGACAGTTGACACCAGGTTCTGAGCTCATCAGAAGCAGTGAGAACCTGTCTGTCATCTTGAAGTCTTTGTCTTAGCACTTGCTAAATCAAAGCTCACAGCACAGCTGTGGGCTTTAGTCTTACTATAATTTCAGTGGCAGTTAGGAGAGACTCAGCATTATACATGCTAGACCCCAAGGCAATAGTAATAATGCATATTTTGAATATGTGTGAATGTTTATGTTTATTGTACCTTTTCTAGAAGGAATAGGGTTTAAAACTGCTGAAACCTAAATAAGATGCTAGAAATGTAGTAGTTTGTGTGCCATTTAACGCATACATAATGCATTAATTGAGAAACTGGTCTGTTTTCTCTGAATTCTAAATAGGACTCTTAGAGGTTTCTGTCTGAGGGCTTTTTCACGGGGCTGGGGGAAGGTGCGTTGGTCAGATAGTTCTCCCTGCTGAATAGGATTCCCGTTACAAAAACGTTGGGTTCAAAAATGTTTGAATCTGTGTATTGGTCAGGTAGTTCTCCCTGCTGAATAGGGTTCCCATTACAAAAATGTTGGGATCACTGTGTAGCCAAGATAGGCCCTGGCATGATGGTGCTATCCCAGGTGAATGCTGACAATGCTTGACCACAGTCTCAGATGTTGTTCTCATGACCCTCACTGGCTCAAATGTTCAAATTAAGTCAGTTACTACCTCTTGCATTTTGGTCACCTCTTCCACCAATTCACCAACAGATGAAAGGGAAGGAGCTAAGTGCATGACATAGGTACTCTTACTCCCTAATGCAGCAGGAGTCAGGAAAGAGGTTTTATGCCAAAACCTTATTTCCCATGACTGAAAAGACTTTTGACTGCCTCATGGCAGCGTGTTAAACAGTGCAGAGACAAGGCATCATTACATATACAGCTCTGTCATGATGCTGGTATTTAGTCTGACTGCTTTTGGTCAAAGATGACCCATCCATCAACTGTGAATCAGGAATAGAAGGGTAATAAGTAGTATCAAATGCCAGTTAGCAAAGAATGCAAAGCCACAAACCAGCTTGCATATCTTGAACTTTGCAGGAAGGAGTAGAAGCCTCAAGAATAGACAGCTCTGGATATGTTTCAAGCCTGTAACACAGCTGAACTGGGAGATTATGTGGTGAGATCTGGATGTAGATCCCAGTTGGGAAACTTTATTTGTGGTAAGCAAAAGTTGACATCTGTTATTCAAATCAACATACTTCTGTTCGTTATCTGTCAATCACAAAGTATTTAAGCAAGAAAAATAAGCAGAAAAGAGTTTCTCTAATTTAATGAATTATATGTTTTCCCCACTTTGTGTCATGCTACAGTGTGGTAATAAAGCACCAAACAGAAATATTGGATAGACCTTTAGGAGCTCATTCATTTCCTTGTGTGGTAGTTGCTTCTTTGTCTTTCCTGACAGATATATCTCTGACCTGATATTAGAGCTCACCACTAACATGAGGGCTCCACAGCCTCCCCAGGCCCCTTCTTCCTTACCATCAGGATAGTTTCAGTGGGGTCTCATCTGGATTTTCCTTGCTCCAGTTTAATTCTTTGCCTGCGGACTACATGGATGCAGTACAAACTGCTCTCTCCTGGTCTTGGCAGAGTTCTGTTTTGCAAGCAAAAACTGTTACTGTGTCCCTTAGTCTGTTATTCCTTAAGCTAAATAATGACCCACAGGTCTCCTATGTAAATTGAGTTTTCTGGACCTCTGATTATGCTCACTGCTATCCACTGGTCTCTCTCTAGCCAACCTCTCCCCCCTTATGTCCTTTCACCTCTGTCTCCTTTTGCTAGTTGTTAGGTTTAATGCTTTTATTATAATGAATTGTCTAAATGTTGAAAACAGAAAGAATTATTCCATCTCTCCTGAAAACTCTTGCTTACGCCCATGTGTAGGGTGTTCTATCTTTCTCATAGTATTGTTGACTCAGATTTCATTCGTGGTCCCACTGACTCTTTCAGCTTTGCCTGAAGAAGCAAGTTCCCTGGCCTGTATTTGTGCTTTGGATCCATCCCTACTCAGCCATATGTAGGACAGGCATGTTATTTTACAGCTTCCTGAAGCTTAATTTGTAGTGGACTTTTAAATCAGTTAAATTGCAGGATTTGCTCAGGTGATGGCCAACTCAGTGCATGTGTGAAAGAAATTTATCCAAGTTATTGTTCTCTTCTGAACACCAGAATTGAAATCACATTGTACTGGGGCTTAGTGCACAACAGCAAGTGCTCAGTTTGAGAAGCTTGGGAATTATTCAAGAGCTTCTTGTGTTTCCTCATTGCTGCTGTTATTGGAGTCATTGGAGACTGAAGCCACAACAGCTACTGCAGAGCTTTAATGTATTGATTTTCAGTTCCTTTGGGAAGCTTTGTGAAACAAGGAGTTAAAATGAACTCACTGAAGTACGAGCATTTCTCTACTCTGTCGTGCAATTGCTCCAGATGGCCACTGAGCTGGGCTGATGGAGGCATGGTGAGATGAGTTTTCAGAAAGTCATTTTACTCTTCTGTTGCTCATACTGAACATTGTAACTGAAATGCCATTCACTGTGCTGTCAGCAATTGGGCTGATCACTGTTGGACTGCCAGAACAGACAAGACATGTGCTCTGATGCAGTGCAGGATCATCCAAATGAGAAAGATTCCTTGTTTAGTAGTGAAGATCCCATGTTAGCTTCTAGAATCATAGAATAGTTAGGGTTGGAAAGGACCTTAAGATCATCTAGTTCCAACCCCTCCTGCCATGAAGTGAAATAAATCAGAAAGATGCATACGCTTAAAAGATAAGTGCCTGCATACACGTATGCATCTACATACATATCTGTATGTGCATATACATGTTTACATGGTATGTATGTATTTATATATACATATATACAATGCCTACACACACCTACATATTGGAATCCATTGAGCTGTCAGCAATCCATTTTGGATTCTTCTTTTGTCTACTTCATTTCTGAATGTTGCAATACTCCATGCATAAATTGAGTAAGACAGGGAATTCCTTTTGTTATGGAATTAATTTATGCTTTTGATTTCTTCACCATCATGTAAGGGTTCCTAAATAGATAAGCAGAGACCTATGACAGTTTGAGACTCCCTTGGTTTTATGTATCACCTTTCTCTTTACTCCTCATCTCTCTCTTTCTCACTGGTTAAAAAATCCCTTACTTTACAGGTGGGAAAAAGTAAAGAGGTATAAGTAAGATACGGTAGATAAAAGTAGTGGTTATTTGAAAGGTAGATGTTGAATTTGTAAAGAAAATACAGACTTTTTTTGTCAAAGGTTTGAAGGAATGCTCAGTTTTATCAGACAGCTACCTAGCCATCAGCTTATTCCCCAACATACATAAAGCCACAGGGATCATAATTATATTTTGACCATGTTCTAATTTGTTTCAAGTTTAGCGTGAGTGCATTACAGGTCTATTAACAGTTGAATCATAGGCTTTGGTGACAACTGCAATAACAATAACTTGTGTGAATCCTGAAGTGTGTGAACAAAGTACTGAGGGCAGTAATTGTCCAGCAGACAGTAATGGAGCGATAATCTATGTATTAATTGTCACTTAATTACCATTCAGGAGACCATATATTTAGTAGTTCAATATTCAGGTGCTATTTTCATTTTTCACTCATTCTGTCTCTTAATTAAAAAGTCTATTTCCAACTATTCTTATAAATAATAGTGTAGTGCTTTAGCTGCTAGATTTGACCAGTTTAGTGGACATAAAGTGTACAGAAAAGTGCATCTGTTATATTCCATCTGCAGTTCTGCATTGTAGCACAGAGAAGAAAATATTGTCTCCTCCAAAGAGCTTGATCTTCTGCAAGATCTTGAATGCTTCAGTGACGCGGAGATTTGTTCAGTCTGGTGGAACTCATCAGATGTCAGAAACTCCCCATAACTCATTGTGCAGGTATTTGTGTCGTCTCCCTTGAAGCATGGAGGGAACTAGTGCCTCATCTGAAATGTCTCAGAATTCTATTTGCAGAAAGCCTATTGTGAATGGCTGGCTATAGGGATTGCAGAGACAAATAATTCTGCTCTCTCTTATATGGTGTAAGCTGTGCATGTGTGTATTCTGCTCCTGCCCTTTCTCCAGAAAGAAAATCTTGATTTCGCCCGCGGTGCTTCCTTTCCACAGTGGCAATTACTGGTCCTGTTGCTCAGTAGCTAAAGTCAAAGGGTTCATTTTAAGACCACTTCCACACCAAAAGTAAATGCCATATTGAAAGATTAAGGCAGAGAGCAAATTTCTTTGCTGCGTATTAGGGGAAATACTACAGCACAATAATCTGAGCATTTCTGTCAAAACTATTATTTCACAAAACCAAACTCATAGAATCATAGAATGGTTTGGGTTGGAAGAGACCTTAAAGATCACCTAGTTCCAGCACCTCACCCCACCCTTGCTATGGGCAGGGATGTTTTCCACTAGACCAGGTTGCTCCAAGCGCTGTCCAGCCGAGCCTTGAACACTGCCAGGGATGAGGCTGCGGTGAGGGCTTTGTGCAGCTGCCTGGCTTGGCAGTGCTATGATTATAGAGCATGTATGTTCTCTGGACAGTGATAAAATTATGATAGTGAAGCATCGTTTGCTTAATGCTGAGGCTATGAAGTTAATTACAAGGTTCAGACAAAGACCAGCAATTATTAGGCAAGTCACCATAGTGACAAGGCAGATCCAAGGTCAGGCCAGGAAGGCCATCCATTAACCTTGGGTCTGATTAGAGAGCTCCATGGCTGCAGTGAAGCTGCAGTGTTGCTCTGGTGTGAACATGCCGGAGAGCGTCATGCTCAAAGGATGGGGACAGCCCCCATTGAGGCTTCCTGACAGAGCTGTGAGGAAGTCTCTGCTGGAGCTTCCTCCAGTGTTTTCTGGAGAAGCCTCAGAATCAGACAAAGCTTCTCGAGGAGCTGCCTTAGCAAGCTGGCCTTGCAGGCAGTGAGGTGAACTTCCTGACAGAAAGAAAACTGCGTGCTGGAGGAAAAGGCTTCCAAAGACTTGACCAAGGGGAAAACTGATGATGTTATCTTCACCAGCATGTGATTATATCTCAAGAGTGGGACTTAAACTCTATCACACAGAGTTGGGGAAATCATTCTTTGTGTCAGTACAGTAATGTAGGATTTTAAAATCAAGTTTTGCAGCAGCTAGTGAAATTGGAGTGCTGTTTCTACTGTTAATATTGCACTTAGTGCTCCGTACACTTCATCAGTGTAATTCCTGTGCCCTGTGAGTATATAATGATAGTTAAAAAATGCCATTTCAACTCATAGAATAAGAGATTATCATAATAACTTACTAAGTCTTCAATAAAGTCCATCATTAGCCAATTTCTGTTTTCCTGTGGAGAAATCTGAGACCCATGTGTGAGAATTAATGTGTTTAAATGGACTGATGAAACAAGCCTCCGTGTGGAGAAAGAGTACCCTGAGCTCAAACTGTAGGAGGTGGTAGCTTGACAATGTAGAGCACATCACCTGACCTTTCCAGTTGTCAGTCACAATCAATATGTGTGTTATCTTCCCAGAAATCAATACCAGACATGGTTCCTACAGTAGCCATGAGACCCAACCTGTCTTAGAAGAGAGATCATCTAAATAGCAAAACACACAAGCCCATCATCAAGTCTGACAAATGATCAGCTCAAAAAGGGCTCTGATTATTTTTGTTTCATACCCCAACATTGGATGCAAAGACAGTTTTCTGCAGATTAAGATAAAACATCCCCCTTCTGAAGTCAGTACCCCACTTTCCTGCTTGTCCCCTTTTACACTGAAATTTGGATTTCTCGAGACTTCTCTGCAGCAACAGCATCATTACTGATATCTCATACAACTTCCAAAGTCTGTGTGTACTGAGTGCACCCTTTGAAAGATTATTCATTTTCTCTGGTTAATCACAGTCTATAATAGTCTGTACCAATTTACAGGTTAATCTCAAAACAGCAAAGCCTCGTGAAATGAAAGGGTTTGGACTGTAGAACCACGAAAAGAATGGCGTCCTTCTGACAGGAGGGCTTGTTTGGGAGCGCTGTTCTTTTACATGTTCCTTTTCTGTCTCACATAGCCCTTGCTTAACAGATGGCTTGGTTTTGGACCTCTGGTTTTAATCTTTATTGGTCCCAGAATGATAGTTTTTGTGTAGTGTAGCTGCCTTTATTTCAATTTGAATATGCTCCATAGTCGGCCTGCTCTATGCTTTAGTGCTGAGGCTCATCGGGTTGTTTTGTCCTCATTTGAAATCCATTGCTGTTGCAGGGAACACAGCACATTATGAGTCATGGTAATACATGTTTTATGTCGTTTTTATTTCTAAAGGATCAGATACCTTCCAGATTTGGGATGGTAGGTGGTTTGGGAGCAGTGTGGCTACAACACAAACAGACTAGTTGTCTGTATTCATATGTTAGTGGTAGTTGTGGCTTCAAAACTGTGCATGCACGCTGTGTAACTGGGGACAAAAGAGGCAAATCTTCTGAGACAGCATAGGAATATCAGTGTTATTATCAAGAAGTATCTACCTCTGGTGAAGTTCGAGGCTGGGTTGGCCAGAGCCTTGGGTGACATGGTTTAGTGTGAGGTGTTCCTGCCTATGGCAGGGGGCTTGGAAGTGGATGATCTCTAAGGTGCTTTCTAACCCTAACTATTCTGTGATTCTAAGTAATGGCTCTCAATACAGCAGTAGAGGCACAATGGAAAGGAAGAAGTAAAACTGATTGTTTTGAGGTTCCTTAAAGGTCAGCAGGGAAAGAAAATCGACGGCAGCAGCAGCTGCTTTAGCAACCTCATCAACAAAAGAAAACCCTTATGTTCCCTGAAACCAATTTCCAATTGTGCTACGGTCCATGTTCCATATGAAGTGCCAGATATTAAGTTCTTGTGGGTGGAGAGAAGCCTGAAGTCCTTATGGCTGTTAAAATGGCTTTGTGCTTTCAACTTAAACTGCTGCTGGGTTGTGCTTGGCAGCAGGGCTCAGCAGTTTGAAAGGAGAAATGCTTGAGAGAGGTATGGCACCTCTGAGGAAAGGCCTCTTGCAGAAAGAGCTTTCATCACTTCTGCTCACCCGAAGTGTAGCTTAATTTACCTTGGGATCTTGTTAGTTTTAGTTCATTTGTTAGCAAAATAATAGCAGCAGCTTTTAAAGAGTTGTCATATTTAGTTCTGTGTAGGCTGTTATTACTGCAAATCAGATAAAATGGACCAGCAAGACACGCTTTGCTGGCTGAATGTAGGCACATAGAAGAATATTATCTGTTTTCTCCTCTGTAAAGGTTAAAGGCACTACTGTGTGGGTGTGTGAAGCAAGGTCCCAAGAGATCTTTACTGATTTTAAGTGTATTTAAAGAATGTTTTGATCATCTTCATGATATATATGAATAGCAAGGGAGTTCATTTAAATATGTGATCACAGCATGCAATTCTGTGATACTGCTAACACTGACTGATAACCTTTCACAGCAGTTATTTTTGCCTTTGTCCTGTCACCACATAATGTATTGAATGCCAGCTTAAACAACCCTCTTTTTATACTCAGAGTGCTGTAATAATTCGAGTTTGATGTTACAGCCCCCTATAAATCATACTATTTGTAAGAGTTGTTATTCTTGTGCTAATAACCACAATTTCTGAAATCTTCCCTGCTGTAAAAACAAGCTGTAGCTACAGAAAACTTGCAAATGCATCCCCTTATTGAAGTAGCATCAGTGAGTTTCTGGGCTTTTTTTGTGCCTTTTTTAAGAAGTTAAATAAATCAGGGGGTTAGGGTGCATTAACCTGCAAAGTGTCTGTGCTAATGCGTATGTGTGGATACTGTTTACCTTCCCATCAAAACTGGGTAGAGAGAAGTTTATCAACTGATCACAAAAGAAATTTCCCTCCTTAACAAAATCATGGAATCCTGTGATTTATTGTTAGCATGTTCTTTGCAAGACTATGACATGGGAATGTGCATTTTGTCACGACATGGCTGGGCAATCTTCAGAGCGAGTTGTAAGCTTATGTCAAGACTTTCCCGGCTTTGGTGTTGCTGGCACCTGAGGTTCCTGGGGTAGTGCTAGCTGTAAAAAGCCTATTTATACTGCATACATGTTCTGTATGTCTTCCTCTCAGAATAAATGCCGTAAGCCCATTGTTTCAGCACAGGTAGTAAAAATTGTAGTGAAATCTTTTTGTTGAATACTTACATATGTTATTTTTATCCCTTAAATTACTTTTTTTTTGGTATAAAAGTGCTTAGTTCTCCTTTACTCCTTAGCACTGCCTTAAGCAAAGGCACTGTTCTTTGGCCTCAGATGATCCAGTGAGTTTACAGTATACAATTAATTGCCATGCCAGCAAGTCTGGCACACAATGTTGTTAAGGATACTAGGGACTGTGGTAATTTCATAATGAATTCACATTAAAACCCAGCAAATAGTAGCATGCAAGGACATCTGACAGCTGCTTTCCCCAGCTGAATCTCACTGCTGAGACTTGATTCCAAGCAAAATAACAAGTCAGGCTTGGTTAGTAGTGCTGCAGCTTGGTATACGAGTCTTGACAAGGGAAAAAATTATTTGTACTGTACTAGCTTTTCATGAGCTGGGGTGAAGAGTAAATCACTCCAATGGCAAAATAAAGCTGTCAGACAGCCTTTTTCATAAGGTGCCATTGGACTGCTATATGACAGTTCTCCCTCCTGATCTTTTTTATAGGTTGCTAATTCTGAAAGAAAAGTCATCTTTGCTTAGATTTTTGCAGATCCAGATGATGAAAGTTTAAGAAGCAGTTGTCATATTAAAACAAAGTTACAAACTCAATAACCAGGAGTATCCCTGTTGCCTTAGTTAAAAGATGCTTTAGCCAAGTGTTTAGTATCTAGGATATGATTCTGTATTTGCTGCTTTATATTTTGAAGTTATATATTTAATATATATGCCTGATAACTTTTATATATATTATATATACATGTATGAAATATGTTCCCTGAAAAATTATCAGGCACATGAGAACACTTTTATGCACTAAAGAACATGGCAGTGGCCATCACTACCATGAGTGTGAGGCATGAGCACCAGCAAACAGGCA
Source organism: Psilopsiagon aurifrons (assembly GCA_025447955.1). Lineage (NCBI taxonomy): Eukaryota > Metazoa > Chordata > Aves > Psittaciformes > Psittacidae > Psilopsiagon > Psilopsiagon aurifrons. The sequence continues at coordinate 16,752 of JAOEHY010038862.1, read as the reverse complement.
GTAATTTTGTTTCTCAGGCACTCGAAGAGGTTTCTTTTTTGTCTTTATTAGACATAGATTAGAAAATTTAGGCTGTTCTCAGGCCGGTATTTATGTACCAACACTTAATTGAAGCCCAAGTGATACAGTGAGGACTGACAGCAGGAGTCTTCTCTTCCAATTATATGTAGGAGAACCAGGGCTCCTGGCTGGGCATCTAAGTATCTCATTTCTAGCTCCTGATACTGAAAGTTGTGGGTGTTCTTCTAGTTTGGGTTATGGATGATGGTTATCCTTGCCTCCCCTGCAAAAGGCACTGCTTTATGGCCGTGGAAGAAAAGGACAGGTATTAATTCCTAGGTGTTCTTAAGTGAATAGGGTGTGTTATATTATCTTTACTGAGATTTGGACAGGAAAGGGTAGGCCCCACTATATGTTGCAAATAGTTCAGTAGATCTCAACCAAACCCTACTTAATTGAAAATTATCTTTTGAATGTTTCCAGGCAAAATCATCAGCTGTATTTTATATGTTTTTTATAGAATCATTAAATCAAAGAATGGTTTGGGTTGTAAAGGACCTCCAGATCACCCAGTTCCAACCCCCATGCCACTGGCAGGGACACTTTTCACTGGACCATGTCACCCAAGGCTCTGTCCTACCTGGCCTTGAACACTGCCAGGGGTGGAGTATTTACCACTTCTCTGGACAATCCTTGCTAGCGCCTTACCACCCCGACAGTAAAGAACTTCTTCCTTACAGCTAGTCTGAACACCTGTTTAAGTTTAAACACATCACCCCTTGTCCTGTCACTACAGTCCCTGATGAAGAATACTTTTCCAGCATCCTTGTAGCCTCCTTCCGATGCTGGAAGGCTACAGTATTTTCCAATCTTTATCTTCATTTTCTGTTAAAATGTTAACAACTATTTTTATTTGTAGATTACTTTTGAAGTATGCCTTAATTCTGAGTATCTTGAAAAGGAAAAAACCCCACCTCTTTCTAGGTACTGTTGCATTAAAATGACTCAGCCATGGATTTTAACATCAAATTATGTCAATTCTCACATTAAAAAGCAAGCTGAGAAATTATGTATTTCAGGGTTCTCTTTCTCAGCACTTTAAATCTTGAATTTTCATAAAGTTTATTCATTTTTTGCAAATAAATAGTACTGCCAAATGTGCTAACCAGCTCAGTGCATTTATAAGGGAAATGACTGCCCCAGGCTTGTCATAGTAAAAGAATAAAAAGTTTATTGGATACTAGCACCGTGACAAAAGAATTTAAACAGACCCAAACACCTACAGTATGAAAGTTGTCATAAACAAAGATTTACCAAACCAGAGGTCATATTTCCATTAAACTCACAAGCAGCACTGAATTAGGTAGTCCCAGTCTTCTGAAGTGGCCCAGGGTTCTTCTCCTTTGTTTTCCTTTCCTGGTTTGGTTTTGAATCTCAGTTTTCTGCCTCAATTTTCCAAGGTACTGAAATTCACCATTTATGTTGCTGGGAGGGTTTGACTTATCTAGCACTCAGTTGTTAGTAGATAACCACTGATGCAACTCTTTTCATTAATGTTAAGCACTGCTTATTATACCTTTCCTAGTTGGCTACAAAGAAAAAGGATTCATCAGTTAATGAATTTACAATAACAACATAAGCATTTACTTTACTTTGAATGTCCTATGTAATTTATATGTATATATTGCCTGGCACAATGGAGGGGATTAAACTATGACAGAGGGCAAGAAGCCTTACTGAACAAAATTGAAACCCAGGAAAATATTAATCAAAAGAAAACCAGTCTCAATACTATCATATATAGATATTATATGTTAATTGTCATTTTATCTTAGAAGGTTCATTTAAGTCACTGTTTGCATAGGTACTTTAATTGAAATCTGGAAACTTGGCCCACCAGCCGGACTCTTCTCTCAGCTCTGTTCTCCCAGTTCCAAATAATTCAGCCTTCTGGGTGATCAGTGAAGCTGACACAGCTTGTACACAACCCACCTGGGGTGCAAACAAGAGCAGATTTGCTCTACAGTTGGGCATCTTCAGGTAGGAGTTGCTGCTGTTGTCTCAAAACTCTCAGCAGCTGCAGTTTCAGTCTAGGCAGGCGCTTCCGAGACACGAGGCCTGGGGGTGGCAAACCTGCAGTGTCTAATCAACTTCAGATTGGTCCTAAGCATGTACATCATATTAAAGATGAGTAAAATCAAATTAGCATGTCACAGATGGAGTGGCAATTTGAAGTCGTAAGAGAAAAGTACCAATGTTTATTGATATGAAGCAGTGATTTAACAAAGTTGACTGGTAAATGTGACAGTGATTTAACAAGATGAGATGGTGGCATGCACTTGATTATTTACTGCATGGAGGACAGGGTCTCTCTTCAGGGAGACCCTCCTGTTGAGTCACAAGGTTCTGAGAAGACACCCTTACATTCTAAGCTCCTCTCTGAGAGGAGTTTAGGTGCAGCTCAGTCCAGACTAGGTCAGTGATTTATGTCTTAAGGATTGTATCAGAGAATTGGAGAAGGGTTTAGAAAGGGACCTTAGAGATCATCTAGTTTCCCCCCCCTGCCAGGGACAAGGACACATTCCACTAGACCAGGTTGTTCGAAGCCCCTTCCAGCCTGACCTTTGAATACTTCCAGGGATGGGGCAAAATGTGCACAGTCAGCCCTTTGTATCACTTAGATAAGATTTCAAAGTTTCAGAGCACTTATTCCCAATTCGCTTACCAAGTGTCTGACATGATAAGGAATCTCTCAACCTTGAGAAGCATCCCTGCTCAAGGAGAGATCCTGACAACCGTACAGGAAAGCTCAATAGACCTTAGGCTGTCTACTATTTATGGAGTAAGATAACTGACTTTCAGTCATATTTGCATACTGACTACAGATCTTCCTTTCTTCGGACTAAGCTTGAGTAGGACTTGACCCAGCACTATAGTTACAGGAGCACATTGCTCAGATTAGCCCTTTGCTGTTGTATTGTCATCTGTCTCCCCCAAATCCACTTTGAGTTGATGCAGCCATCGCAAATAGGTAGATCCATTACAACCACCACTAGCAGTTATCACTTGAGTTACAGGAGATAAAGGGGAGGAAGGGGAGAGGGTGGGACACAGTGTTACAGCACCAAACAAACTAGGTCAACGAAGCCTACCCGTCTTTGACACCCTTGACTTTAAGAATCCTAAACTGGAATATGTGGATGTACTTAATGCATGAGCGACTTCAAACCACGTTTACTTACTTTTCCAAATACTGAGTCCTCAAAAGCTGAGAAAAATGGCTCGCAATGTTCATAAAACGATTTGACCTGAATGGAATATATACTGCTGATGGTATAAGGAAAAGAGATGGCAATAAGCAGCAAGGTGAAAGCCATGAAGCGCACAGCCATATTAGCATGCTGAACTTTTCAAACAGTGACAAAATTACTCTTTCCGTGCCTGTTTCTTCAATGCAATATCAGATTGAATTCCTGCACAGGCTTTAATGAACCATGAAATCAAGTTACCCTTCTGTGAAACTGAAGGTACTGTATGTTGTAGTATAGCTTAATGCAAAATACACGTGTTAGGAATATATTTCATTCCAAAATATGAAGAATTATACCTGCCTTTCCACATGTGCAGGCTGACTTTTTTTGAAGCGTTGTCTTCAATTTCATCATTGTATATTATCATTGGGAAATAGCTTTCATTTCATTTCACCTGTGATTAATTTAGGCTCCCAAAATTGTAGTACCTTTTTGAGAGATATCTTGGGGCCTATTCTACTGAGAGAAAGAACTGGGCAATTAATTGAACCTGTGGTAGTTTAATCTGTTCCATTAACAAATAAGTGAACAAAAGAATCTTTCCTGAAAAGAATAGTTATGCACCCAGTGTGATCGTTGGGGACATTTCTTAGTATTTATTATGGAATCTGTAATACTAATGGATGACTGGAATGGTCCCATTTGCAAAACAGCAGCCAAAGAAAAAGAGTTCAGTTCAAAGCTGTGCAGTCCGGTAAATTATCACCTATGTACTTGCAGGGGAACAGCTGAATGCAGTCATTAAAGTTAGGCAGCGTCCCCAGTGAGCAGTTTTCACCAGTCTTTTTTCCAGAGGTTCTGGCTTCAGTTTGCAAGTGTTCCTAGCCTTTCTTTATAAACCATTCTCTTTGATTTTAAGGCTCAGAGAGAGGTCAGGAAAACTTCCTGACAGGCTGAAGCAGGATAATCTTTATACAGAGCAGGTTGTAGCTTGCTTTGATTCACCACAAGAGACTGCAGGTGCTGATAGAGTATGCAGGCTCAGAAAGGAATTAAGCAAATTCCTGGGCAGTGGATCTATAAACAGCCACTAACAGGAATGGGCAGAAATATGTCCCCTAGCATGCTTAACGCACTGAATGGATGAAGAGGAGGTGCAAAACCAGTCAACCACAAGTAAGAGCGTTTTGCTCTTGTCTCTAAATATTGGCTCCCATTGCCGCTGTCAGGTGAGATGGGCTGTGTTCATAGCAGTATCAATTTCTGTTGCTCTTCTTTACAAAGTAAAGTGCTGAGAATGGGAAAGAGCTGGGACAGAGAGGCAAGGGAAGAGCCTTGGATCGTCACCACTGTTGCTCCTTTGTTTCCTGAAGTTATAAAAGGTGCGTGAGTGATTGCTGGAGCAGTTAACAATCTCCTCCCTTTCAGCAGAAGCAACACATTTCCAGTCACCCTTCAGTAGCCATGGGAGTCAGCCAGGCTTTGCAGATCCTTCTTGCAAGAAGTGCTGTCTTTTACTGAAGGAAGAATTAAGGGAATGGAGGAAGTTTCTTGGGGAGGGGATGGTGAATGAAAGAGAAGCATTTAGATTCTCAGGTAGTTTACAAATATGAAATACATCATCAGCCCTCTGACAGCTCTATTGTGAATGAAGCTTACTGAATGTGGCGTGTCATGTCATGGAGAATTTGCCCACTTTATTCAGCTCCCTAGTCTGAGTTCACTTGGTATTGTGGCTTCAGATGTTTGTGCTGAACAGTTTTGAAATAAAAGCCCTAAAAGGGTGAAAGTAATGCCATTTTAATTAGTTGCATTTAAAAATAATAAAATCCAATTGGTTTTATTAAGTGCTCGGGAGAATATAAAGTGTGCTTTTTAAAGTTAGACATTTTGAGACTGTTCGCCTGCATTAGAAATAAATATATTATTGGCTGTTAAGAGTTCTGTTCATGCTGCATTAACTTTGGCTGGGTATGTTTTTACATAAAATGAAATGGTTCACCCAAAGCTACTTTTAGGAGATGAAAAAGGAATCATTTTTTTTATGACAAAGATCTGTGAGACTACAAAAAAATTCCCTTAGTCCTTTCTTATGAATATTTTGTAGACAGGGAGCAGTTGTTGATAGAAAACACTGATGACCAGGTTCTTTATATACTTTGACTGAATAACTGCGAATGTAATGGGCTAACATTGCACATAGACTCAAATAAGAACTTGTATTTTGCATTAATTTTAGCTGAAGTCCAGCACTGCAAAGCCGTTGCAACCACTGTTAACTGTATTGCATATCAGTGTTAGAGGCATTTTTATGTGTGTGAGAGAGATCCGAATCACTAAAAATACGGATTGAATCTGATGTTCTGGCCATACTTTCATATGCTCACATGCCTCATTAAAATAAAATCAGCCATTTTGCCCTTAGAAGGCTGTTATCACACCCATGGCTACTAACTTAGTCTGTAAGCTTAATGAACCTCCTAAAAGCTGGATATCTTTTGTCCATTTTCCTGGTATCCACATCTTAATTGGATACCATCATTACTTTTCTGCTAAGTGACTGAGTAATAAACACACAACAGCTTGCAAGTAGCTGCTTTTCAAGAAGGGACGTGGAAAGGCATCCTGGTTGTAACTCAGTATACATAAACTTTTTCAGCAGCCCTCAAAGGAGAGCTGTTTTTTGCACCAAAGAGCACTTGTGCATGAAGACTTGATTCTGAACAAGATCCCAAGAGAGGCAGACATTTTCTCTCCTGTTACTTCTTATGGTGCTATTTGTCCACAGAAGCTTGGGGAAAAAACATTGTCATTGACAACAACAAGCAAAAGCTACCTCATGACTCAAAATTGAATCCTATGTTAAGAAAAGGTAACTTCAAACTCAGAAGAGTTCTACATTAAGAGCTTCAAGTATCATTAATGCTGTAGTTGGATTCTGTATCTGTTGTTCATTCACTATGGAATTTACCCTTTACATGCTTATTAAATAATCTTTAAGAAGCAGGGCTATGTATTCTCGTATCAGATGGATTGTAGTGTAGGTTGGCAGTGCTGCTGCAGCATTCACATGTCATGCTCTTCTGACTTGTAGCTCTTAGTTCTGTGATAATCAGAAGCTAAAATGACCAATGTAGGGTCCAGAATCAAGTCATACTATTACCATACCCATTACATTAGCAATACAGCTGAATATCATACTGTGCAGTATAGGAACAGCTCATAAGACCTTCAGCCACCACAAATTTTTCACATTGTTGTGTTTTCAATAGTGTTATTTAATATGGTATGTAACAACTCAAATGCATTGAACAGCACCAAGTGTTTTCAGAGAGCTGTGTCCTTTTGAGGTTTGGTGCCTTTTAACATGTGTCTCCGTCTCTGGAATTTACTTTGGAGTTCTCTGTGGGTTACTTTCAATATATGTGTGGGTTAAATAGACATACGGTCTAGATGATTTAATCTTAGTGTGAAATGGCTATTTTTTGGATTATGGATGTTGGGTTTTTGAGATGTGTGAGATGCTCAATCAGGAAATGATGAAAAGTAGAATGTTTATTATATAAGGTTTGACTCAAAAAAATTATTAGTAAATGAAGTCCATGCAAATAGCTTCATTTGATTTAATGGGGAAACACTGGCAGCGATTATATGAGAAGAAAAAGACATTTTGAAGAAACATGTTTATAGGCTGAGTTCAATCATGTTTTCTAAATGCAAAAAAATTACTGAGGTAAGTACATTGAGATTGATTGAGTTAGTCACACGGGTTTGAAGTTAAGCTCAGATTTAAGTGTCTTGCTCAACTGGAGGAATAAAAAGGAACTTTTCAGTCAGGGTGATTTTTCAAATTAGAAATAGGGGGGATTTGTTTGTTTATTTCCACATAAGAGGCTTAGATAGCCCAGAAGCATTAGAAATAAACTTTGGTCTGTATATGAAAATACTAAGTTTCAGACCCAGTGCCAAGAAATATGATTATATCAAAGTTCAGATTGCCTTTGCTCAAGTATTAAATTATATATATATATAAAAGCACACACAGACACATTTTTTTGAAAGGATTAATATGCTTTTGGAGTTTGGTAACTGTAGAATCATAGACTGCTTAGGGTTGCAAAGGACCTTAAGGTATCTCTTCACGCATTCCTTTGGACCAGCTGGAGAGAACGTGATGAACATGTTTGTTTTCCAGTGAAGACTAATTAATTTTCAATTAAAAGCTGTTACTAAAAAAGAGAGAGAAAAAGAAAATGAATGCACCTTTCTGTGCAGCATTTGTGGTCAGCTATTGAATAATCCATCTGATAGTTTACTCTATGAATTAGAAAGTAATTGAAAAGAATTATGGAAACCTGCCCACGTATTTTCGTTCTCTAAACTGAGAACAAATAAAAGGCTAAACAAAGAGCATACAAGATAAAAAATACTTCATTAATTTCAATCAGTCTAAATTGCATGAATACAGAAAGGAGAATGTGGTTTGTTTACCTGGACAGGTCCTTTGAATTACTCAGTATCAATGACTGCGTTTGTTTGTCAGAAGTGTGGTAGGGCTGTCCAATTACCTGCTGTTAACATCTGCATATTAAACATCTGAGCCCAAATAATGCATTCTGGAGCTCTACCTCGTTGATACATCATAACCTTGCATTTTCATTCATTGCAGAAGGGAATCCATACACCTGGTGGGTTGGCAAAGCCAATGAGAAGCACTACTATTGGGGTGGATCAGGACCTGGCATTCAGAAATGTGCCTGCGGCATCGAACGCAACTGTACAGATCCCAAGTACTACTGCAACTGTGATGCTGACTATAAGCAATGGTGAGTGGCTTACCATTCTCACCAAGGCTGAGAATGGCCAGAATCTCTTTTAACTTTAGAACACTGCCATTATTTTGAATGTTTTTGGTTTGCGTATTTCCTTTCTTGTCAAAGAACAAGGGAAAAATATGATCCCTCCTGCAAAGTATCATTTCTGTTTTATTCACAGTGTCTGTGACTGTCAAATATAAGGAATGTATTTATGTTTTCAAGTCAACTGAGCTGTAGAAAAGAATGCTACAACTGGAAAGTCAAGTCCCAGTAGGAAAGGTCAGCATTTCAGCTGCCCGTGCAACTTTTCTCCATCATTGAATCAGAATGGTCTGGGCGGGAAGGGACACTAAAGCTCATATAGTTTCAACCCTCTGCCACCGGCAGGGACACTTTCCACTGGACCAGGTTGCTCCAAGTCCCATCCAGCCTGGTCTTGAACACTGCCAGGGATGGGGCAGCCACAGCTTCTCTGTGCAACCTGTGCCAGCGCCTCAGCACCCTCATAGTAGGAGGTTTTTTCCTAACATCTATTCTAAATCTGTTTAGGCTTAGAGAGTATTATGGGATGAGGCTCTGTATTTCAGAGAAAGGTATTGCACTTTGGATGAGATAATTAAATATTCATTGGCCTTTTGGTTGAGAATACAAAACTATAGCCTTTTTGGGATGAGACAGTGAGAATTGGTTCTAGTTTCTTCTCTAATAGTTACTGATTCATCCCAGGTAGAAATTGTGAGGATATGCTGTTAGCTACAATCTGAGCAAATTATAGCACACCACAGAAATAGGGCAATCAATATTACACGCAGGGGAATCAGACACAGTGACAAAACTTCAGAGCTAGAATTATATAGTGAAGAATATAGAAGCCTACAAGGATGCCAGAGAGGGCATCCTTCATCAGGGACTGTAGTGATGGGACAAGGGGTAATGGGTTCAAACAGGGGCAATTTTGATTAGTTATAAAGGAGTTCTTTACTGTGAGGGTGGTGAGGCACTGGCACAGGTTGCCCAGAGAAGTGGTGAATGCCCTATCCCTGACACTGCTCAAGGCCAGGTTGGACAGAGCCTTGGGTGGCATGGTCTAGAGTGAAGTGTCTCTGCCCAAGGCAAGGGGTTATAACAAGATGAGCTTAAGGTCCTTTCCAACCCTAACCAGGCTGTGACGCTATGACTGACTCAAACATAGCGTGGCAGGAGGGAGGTAGGTAGGTAGGTTTGGTTCTCTGTCAAAATGGTAACAGTAAAATGAAGGTATTGTAATAATAATTCAGATAATGGCAGATTTAGGAGTACTTAAGATTTTCATTGTTTGAGGCACTGAATGTATATCCGTGAATAATAGTCTCTATACCATATGTTGACCGTTTCAAGTTGAGGAAAATCCATAGGGGAAGTATCACTGACTTTTGATCTCTTCTTGTGCCTACTCTGAGTGTCACAGATGATAATTTAATAAGCAACATTAACTCAATATTACTTTTCTGTAATCTCTACTCTTCTTAATATGGACTGAGGTTATATGGAACCTATCAATAAATACAGTAATATAATTATTAGATTTTTTTACAATCTAAAATAAGATTGCTATCACAATAGATATACAGTTTTTACTCAGAACATCAAACAAGAAGACATTTGTACAGTATTTCTCTGGATAGATATCAGGGTTTGGGTTTTTCTCCTGGAAAGTACTGTATATTACATGACAATATATGAAAAATAGTTATACAAGTGGATATTGTATTTTAATCTTTGGTATGTGTAAAGGAGATTTTGTTCAAGATTCATTTTTGCAGAATCCAGCCTATTCCAAAGCCATCCCTTTTGAGTTTTGGAACTATTTTCAGGGAGACCCAGTGGAGAGGAAGCAGTAGCTAGAGCCACTACTACATTACAAACAGTAAGGAAGTAGAACAGGAAAAGAAGATTGCTGAGGGGAAACTGTGGGAATGAAAAGTGAAGAAGGGAGAAATTCAGCACAGAGATTCAGATTTTGAAACACAGGGCACTCAGTTTAAAGGAGATTGGGGAGCCACTGAAGAGTGGATCAGGCTGAATCAAAGTGATGCACTATAAGTAGAATATTGTTCATAATTTTTATAGTAGAAGTCAGAAATAGTGTTAGAAATGAAGAAAGGAAATGTAGTTTGATGAATGAGCTCATAGTGAAGGCAGGAGAATGCTTCCGTGGAGAAGTGGATTCTAATTTTGCCTCTGGAACCACATTCCTGTGTGATGCTTGTGAAGTTTCATAAGCCATTTCTTCACAGAGCAGTTATGAGTTGTAGCTTAATTTTCTGGGTACCTAAGTGGAAACCCAGAGGTCTAGTTTGTGGAAACACCAAAAGTTCTCAGCTGCAACTGGAATAAGTGATCACTCTGTCTAAACCAGAACCTGATTCTTAAGAGAAGCCCATGTTGTTGCTGAAATGTAAATATTAAGTAACCCTTTTTGTCATGGTAAAGAAGCAGAAACACACATGGGAAGAGCTTCACCCAGAGCAATCCCACCAAAATGAACCTTAGTCCTAAATTATCCATGATTTGTGTCCAAAATCAAAGTTAATTCACAAGTGAATCAGATTATTAAAGAAAAAAGATTACTTTGCTTGCTCTGAAAGATCACTTATTAAAGATGATGTGGTTGACATTCAAAGTCAGAATTGCATCAGCTTTGAGAGAGTGACCTCTACTGAGGTTGCTGATATTAGTAGCAAGAAGTTCTCTGTGTTGCTCCTAAGGAAAATCTTTAAATGAGTAATTTTAGGTAAAATGTAAAAAAAAAAACCCAAAAAAACCCAAACCTCAACCCACATCAAACCCAAAATCAAACATTGCTTTATTTGAATAAAAATAATATTACCGTTTCTGCAGTTTCTTAACAAAGGGCTAGCATTGTAGAGATAGACAAACTGTACCAGTTAAGTAGTAAATGTAAAGATCCACAAAGAAATGTTGATTGTACTCTCCTTTGACCCTAAAGTCAGTTAAACACTCAGATTGACCAAAGTTTCTGCACCACAAGCTCCTTCCTTTTTCTTACATAGCAGCCACAGTATGTGAGAAGACATAATAAGATGCAGTGCTTGGATTTACTATGCAAAAGATGCCCAAAAAGTTTCTTATGCCAAAAGTTTCTGATTCCAAACGATGGCATCAGAAACTTTTTCCTTTAGCACTGCATGATGAGGATGCACTTCAGGTTACAAAGTAGGGCATGGGCTTCACTGCTGACTTTTGATGTGACTTCTGATCTTTGAAGAACTGTTTGGTAGCCCTAAAGATGATCAGAAAGGGTTATGGTGAATTTGAACAGTGGTTTGGACACTTAGAGGAAATGAGCTGTGAAAACAGGAGAGAGCCTCATTTTCTTGTTTATCCTCTGTTGTCACTGCTCAGAAACCAACATTTCTTTCTCCAGAGCCTGCAAAAGTACTTTATTTGTGTGAGGTGTTTGCCAGAACACCGCAGGATGCATCACCCCTTCACAACTCATCTCCTGCAGTGGGGGCTTCAGAAGAAAGTTTCAGGTCATGGGAAAAGACAGTTGAACGGGGCTGAGATTGACATGAGTTGTTTGAGTGACAAAAATATGGGTGGATGTTGAAATGCCAACCTGGGGCTGTGACAATGACAGGTAGGTCATTTTTAGCCAGATTTGCGAGGATATTAAAGGCTTCTGGAGCTATCTGTAGACTTCAAGGCTTAAGTTTAGCATGTACTAATTCCCATTAAAATCATTCATACTTCAGTTCCTGACTCCTTTAGCCAAGTTTGAAAATCTGTCTGTCCTGTAACTTTTTGCACTCTCAGTAACAGAGCTGCTGATGCAGAGAGAACTAGTTACATGACACTTGGCTTCTCCTGTCCTTCATTAGAAACTGTTAACAATGTCATTGGATATTTTTTTTGCCATCACTTTCCCATTCAGGCAGCAGCTGGGGTTTCCACAGAGGTTTTATGTGCTAAGAATTGACTAGGTTGTACATTCTCTGTGAAAAACAAAAACAAAACAGGGAATTTACCCTTGGCTCTACTTGATTATATTTGGATTAAATTGACTTGCTATTTATAGCATTATAGAGAGAAATCTTAAAGAAGTAAAAGAGATTAATTATGATGTGCCTGAAAGAACTTGGACTATAGAAGTTGCAGTAAGGAACATGCATGAATATAAGCATCCAATATATATGAAGAATTTCCAACTTGACCAAACAGACTGCGTGCAGAAATCAAGCATCTATATAATGTGGCCATATGTTTAAGCAGTACATGTCAAAACAGACTTTTTTTGCTAAAATCGGGGCCTGTATTTAACATGAAAACCTACTGGTTTGTATTAGATGAAAACAGAAAAGAAACAAAACCTAGATAATTATCTAGTAAGATTTATGGTGTCCTACTGTTTTGTCTGGCATCTGCAAAACATGATGAATCTCTATGTCGTAGAAATTGAGGAAATCTTGTAGAATTAAGCTGCACCACTGTGAAAACTGTAGTTCAGTGTTTTTTGCAGAGCGTAAAGGCCATCTTTGAAATGTAAGTCCTGGAAACCCAATTAGTAATTGTGGTGGATGTTATAACTGTGGGCAGTAATTACATCTGTTCAAGTCTGTAAAAGTTGAACTGTCAAAACTTCTTTTCTAGTTATGCTGAAAGAATACGCTAGTTTTATGGGTGAAGGCTGGGAAGCTTACCAAAAACAACTTGCCTTACTTCATGTGGTTGTTTTTCTTGTACTCTTACAAATCCAGACAGCTCTTTGCAGGTTTTCGGGGTTACCTTTCAGAGTTCCTCTGTACATTGACATTGGCACCCAGTGTTAAGGTAATTCCAGTCAATCAAAATTTAGCACTGTGACAGTAAGCAGTGGCACAGAATAAAAATCTGCATGAAAAGGATCACTAAAGACAAAGTCAAGCATTCAGACCTTAGGAAACGCAATGCAGCTTGTAGTACTTCTTTTCTAGTGATTGACAGATTTGATCTGGACTTTTAGCAGCGGAAAAGCAGATAGCGAGAAGCCAGGGAGATCATTCCTAGTGGTTATAGTTTGGCCGTTAAAACTACTCTAGTAGAGAAAAGGGTCAAGTAACTGAGAATTAAATAGGCTGCTGCCTGCACTGCATTTCTCAGATGTGCTCATCAGCTTTAACTGGTGTGTAATTTTTAAACAGAGTTTGCATGCCAGAAAATGTGGGCTCTTCCTGTTATGTGAATTCTGTCCTCTTTTTTTATAACCTGGTCTGTATTTTCTTTTATAGAAACTGTATATACCTTGTGTTTCTCCATTATACATCCCTCTTTTCTGCTTCTCACACAAGAGAAGGCTGAATGTTATTGTTGCTGATAACAGCAGTTCAAGAGTTTTTGGAGATGGAAGTGATAAAGTGGAGAGATGAGCTCCATCCAGCACTTGGTCATGCTGCAGATAAGCTAAGCCTTTCAAATTCTTCTTACTCATGCCTTAGCACCCTAGGACTCCAGCCACGGACCAGGGCTCTATTAGGCAAGGTTGTCTACAAACACAAAAGGACTTTTATTTCCTCAGAGTCCATACCAGCATTAAATATGTACGTAAGATGAAGGTGCATGATACAGAATTTAATTTGAAGGCATGTGAAAGGCCTAGCATCTCTTGCACTGTAAGTGGTCAGGCTTACTGTGTTTATGTAGATAGAAGGACAATACCTGCATCCCTGCAGTTATCCCTAATGCTTGTGTTGTATTACTAATGCATAGCCCACAGCTCTAGTCCAGGATCTGAGTTTTGGGATTTGATGAATCATGAAACTTTCAAACGTTACTCATGTTTTCTGTCTCTTCCCTTCTGTGTTACTCACCTTTGGGACTGGATTGTAGGATTGTTTAGAGCAAGCTGATACGACTTGGTGTTTAGCTGTTATCTCATTCATTAACATTAAAGTGTTTCCCTTTATGCCTGTGCTTTGGTCACTCACTTCAGTGATCAAACAGCTGGGGAAAAAAGTCTTGGCTTTCTCCGAAACTGAAAACACAAGAAAAAGTTATATGACATGAAATAACTGTTTGGCAGATCTGTGCGCTTATAGTTTTTCTGTTAGTATGATTTTTCATCCCACAAACAATACAAAACTAGCATAGCCAAGAATGAGAAAATGTATCTTCATGCATCATAAGCAGAGTCCTTTACCTTGATGCGTATGTAAAAATGGTTGAGCTCTAGCAGCCTGCTAGGAATGAAAATTATTCCCACTTGACTTCATTCGTCATTCAGTGCTAGGAAGAATGCATGAACCTAAAGGGACGAATGATGACAAGATGTTAATGCTTGGACTTGACAATCTGGGTCTTTTTCAGCCTAGTTGATTCTGTGATTCTATGTTATCTCTGTTTATTATTTGCTATGTAAATTGCTGTGATGCAAAAAGTGTTCATCCTGCTGCCAACCTCACCTCTGAGTGTTGGTGTTGAGCTTTTGCTGTGTCCCAGCTGACCTCAGTTCCAGCCAGTCACAGAGAGCTGGTCTTATCCAGAGCTTTTTAAGCTACAGAATCACTCAACAGCAGCTCTGAAAAAATTCTGTCAGAATTAGGTGACTGTAACAGTTACCCTCTGGAACACTGTTGCTATTGTTAGAAACATCATTCTAAGAAATTTGTGAGAGAGTTATGAATTATGAGGTGAAAAATGCAGATACATGATTCTTTTTTTTCTACTATACAGATGATATGAAATATAGTTCCTCGCTTATTCATATTCTTTTTGTTATTAAAATTTGTGATTACTGTAAGTCACAAATCAGGCAACAAAGAACAAAAACGTCTGCTATGCCTTGCCTAGAAACGTACAGAATTTTTAACCTGAATGAAAAGCTTATGGTCTTAACTTTAAAATCAATGACCTTACTGTTGCAGCTTGTCAGGTAAGGGCAGAGTATGCTGAGCTCTGTGCTCTGCAGAACTTCCATCTGCTGGTTATTTTCTCCTCCTCCTCCTTTTGTTTGTGTGCTAACTTAAAGAGTAATGACTCTGCCCTCAGTGGAGTGCTATGAAGATGAATTCACCCCAGTGCTGACCAGCCCAATATATTTCACTCAGTACTTGACACTGAAGAGAGTGCTTTGCCTTTCTTCTTAAACTGTAGGACTCCCCTGCCTTTTTTTGATTCTGAATCAGTGCATTCCAATGTAGAAGACATTTGAAATCTGTGGTAACCTGTGTTATAGGGCAGATGAAGACTGCAGTGCATGCCTGAAAAGAGTTGCTACTTTTAGCAGTCATATTATAGCTGAAACAGTCACAAGGGAGTCCATCAAGCTGAAGGTATTAAGCCTCCAGTGTAAACAAAAGATTATATATTTTCACTGTCTGTTCTTTGGTGTGTCAGCATATATATATACACATAAAATTTGTGTGTGGTATTTATATATGGATATATATACCAGTATATATACGTGTGTGTGTATACACACACATGCATATACATTATAAATATACCAGTATGTGTAGATATATATATACACACATACAGATATGTGTATATATATGTATAGACATATACATATGGAGCAAGATGTAATTGGAAGTAATTCCTGGAGACAGAAAATCATTGTATAGGGGTTGGGAAGGAGGAGGGAAGTGGGAGGGACAGGGAAGAGGGAACCTGGAAGCCCTTAAGATGCATTTTTCCATCAGGTCCCAGACTTGACGGGGAGATTTTCTGCAGAGCCACTTATCAAATGCCATGTCAGTTCATCACTCAGGTAGCTGCACGACATCAGCATTTAGAGTAAGAATCATTTTTTGGTCCTTTCCTCATTTTGACCAGAAGATTCGTAACACTGAAAAAGATGCGATAAAAGGGAAAAAATGTTATATGCATTGTGCATTATTTTATTTTACAGAGGAAGGTTGCTAGCACAGTCTGTGATAAACACTCAAAGCAATGCAGTACTCTCTCATGAAGCCTGAAAATTAAGCAATAAAGGCCATGGTTCTAACATCAAAATGAAAAAAAAACTACTTTTAGATTCTGTTCTGTAGTTAAACTTGCAAAAGAAATTTAAATTCCATAAAGGGTTCTAACCTTATGGGCCAGGTCTGGTTTTGTCTTAGTTGCCATTCATGTCTCCTTCCTGTTTGGTTTTGTTGGTTTTATGTTTTTTTTTTCTGCATGCTGAATAATCAATGGATGCCCCTAGCTTTCCCAATTCCTACATATCTGTAATTAATCATAGGTAGATATTTTGTCTCATTCTCAACACCCTACATCCCATAATTAGAATCATAGAATCATAGAACAGTTAGGGTTAGAAAGGACCTTAAGGTCATCCAGCTCTAACACCCCTGCCATGGGCAGGGACACCTCCCACTGAACCATGCCACCCAAGGCTATGTCCAACCTGGCCTTGAGCACTGCCAACAATGGAGCATTCACAGCTTCCCTGGGCAAACCCATTCCAGTGCCTCACCACCCTCACAGTAAAGAATTTCTTCCACAGATCCAATCTAAACTTCCCCTGTTTGAACCCGTTACCCCTTGTCCTATCACTGCAGTCCCTAATGAAGAGTCCCTCCCCAGCATCCCTATAGGCCCCTTTCAGATACTGGAAGGCTGCTGTGAGGTCTCCACGCAGCCTTCTCTCCTCCAGGCTGAACAGCCCCAACTTTCTCATCCTATCTTCATACAGGAGGTGC
>JAOEHY010038859.1:38055-59901 GCA_025447955.1 Psilopsiagon aurifrons | reverse complement strand
GGGGGTCCTGGGGGAGCGGAGGGGCCCGGGGAGGAGCAGCGTTAATGGGGGGACCGGGGCAGAGCCCCAGGGGACGCGGAGAGGACCGCGGGAGGAGCCGAGGCCCCGCTGACCTCGTGCGGGCCGTAGACCACGGCCAGCGCCTTGGTGTTGCCCTGCTCGATGTACGCGGAGCCGTCGGCCTGCGCGAACAGCCCGAGCCGGGCCCGCACCTTCCGGATCTCCGCGGGACGGCGCCCGTCGGCGCGGAAGCCCTCATCCGACAGCAGCTCCGCCGCCGCCATCGCTGCGCTCCGGGCACCGGCGCCGCCGGACACGCCCCCGACGACGGACACGCCCCCGGCGGATAGGCCACGCCCCCCGCGCCGCGCCGCAACGCGCGGTGCCGGAGCGGGGTGTTTCAATGCGCATCTCGTACCGTTTGAACGTTAAAGTGTGGCTCCTACAGACCCGGGGATCTCATCCCTCTGCCTCCTCCCACCCCCGTGAGGGGTATGCAGGGATGCTGCATCCTTAGAACCTCGTCCTTCCAGGGAGAAGCGGCGGTCATGTCGCATCAGCGCCTGCCGGGAGCACCGGTGCCGGACGTACGCACCAGACCCCCCATGCGTGCAGCGTGGGGCTGTGAGGCTGCTCCCCTCCATCCTTCCCTTCTGCTCCTGGAGTGGTCCCCAGTCTCTGTGTTTCCCCGCTGGCAGCGCACATTCAAGGGGCAATGGGTTTAAACTGGAACAGGGGAGATTCAGGTTAGAAATAAGGAAGAAGTTCTTCACTGTACGGGTGCTGAGGCACTGGCACAGGGTGCCCAGAGAAGATGTGGATGCCCCATCCGTGGCCGTGTTCAAGGCTAGGTTGGACGGGGCTTGAAGCAACCTGGTCGAGTGGAAGGTGTCCGTCCCTGCCCGTGGCAGCAGGTTGGAACAAGATGATATTAAAGTCCCTTCCAACCCAAACCATTCTGTGATTCTATGATTCACGAGGCTCCTGCACAAGGGATCCCTGGAGCTCATCCTCAATGGATGGGGAAACTGAGGCAGGCACCAGCTGCTCACTCTCCTGTGAGCTCAGAGCTTTTGGGCATGTCCGGCAGGGAAGGGGTGCGGGTGGCTCGGACTAAGGAAATGGGAGAGACCTGGCCAGGCTCCCACTCTCCTCCTCCCACAGCCCCACCTCCCCGTCCTGCTTAACTCCCCTCCAGGCCAGCTGTGGGGACACCATTCCAGTCCCCATCCCCACGATGCTCTGGTTGCTGCTGCTCTGTGGGGCCCTGGGCTGTGGGGCGGATCAGGCGGGTAAGGCAAGAGCACGGTGGTGGCTGGGGTTGGAGGGACTCAGTGTTGGCATGCGGGGACACACATGGCTTTTAGGGGAGGGGATGAGGCGGTGAATGATGTCTGATGTCTCCTGCAGCCCCGCTCACCTTCACCATGCTGCAGCAGACCCGCGTCTCCAAAGGCAGCTCTGAATTCTGGGGGAACGCCAGCCTGGACGGGCAGCTCAGCCACCTCCTGGAAGGGCTCAATGTCACCCAGGTGCTGCCGCTGGAGCCCCCGGATGCGTGGGCCAGGCGGCAGCAGGATGTGACCACCTACCTGGACTACTTCAGCCAGCTGGTGAAGCTCTTCAGCAAGGAGAGGCCTATCAACTGTGAGTGGTACCCTGGGAGGGCACAGGGACCCAATGGGGAAGAGAAGCCTCCATTCACTGCCTGGGCACTGGGACAGCTTGGCAAAAGAGATGGACATGGCCGTGGTCAAAGCATCTCTCTAGGCAAAACGAATCCTTCTGCTGAGCTGGGAATTTCTTACCCAGAGCCCACCCTGGGGACAGGGTGATGCTCAGCCTGGGGAAAAGGGCTGGGGCTGCAGCCTGAGAGGATGGAGGTGTAGGCATTCTGCCTGCACCTTGCCTTTATGTTGCCTCCATTCCCCTCCTGCATCCTGTCTGCATCCCATCTACACCCTGCAGCTGCTGAGGGAGGCGCGGGATGCTGATGGCAACGGCTTCATGTCCCTGCCTGCATTGCTCCTCTGATGTTCCTGCCCAGGCTGTGTTTCCCCATCATTTCCTTTTTTACCCCCAGACCAGTTTTGTCCTAGCTCTGCATTTCCTTACCTGGCCTTTAGGAAGCACTTTCGCACCTTGGGGTTTCCCCTTCCCCAGGGTCCCATGCTCCCCATGCCGCATCATTCCATGAGGGTGAGGAATAGCGCCTAAAACCTACCCATCTCTCTAACGCTGAAGCTGTGCTGTACGCAGATAAGGAAGAGGAAGATAAAGCACAGTGCCCATCTGTTGGAAAAAGCTGCCGATGCAGCTAAACTGTGTGGAAACAGATCAGCGTCTGGGTCGCGTGGTGCGAGGCTGAGGCAGTGCACGACTCGGTGCTGGTGACAGCCACGGGCTGCTGAGGTTTAGGAGTGTGCTGACCCTGACCCTCTCTCTCTGTCCCCACAGACACCCAGAGCCTGTGCTGCCACCTTGGCTGCCGCCTCTTCCCCAATGGCACAGCCCAAAGCTTCTACGAGGTGACGCTCAATGGGACGGCTTTCCTGAGCTTCCACGTCCCCAACGCCACTTGGGAGCGGTGCTGGCCCGGCCGGGACGCGGTGGCCGCCTTTGCTGAGAGGGAGCTGATGAAGTACCCCAAAACCACGCGGGACCTCCAGCATTTCCTCAACACCACCTGTGTGGGCATCTTACAAGCTCAGAGCGCTGGGACAGGTCTGTGTCAGGTCCGGGAGGTAGAAGGTGGCTCAGTGAGTGTGAGCCCTGTCTCACCTCCATCCCTCTTATTGCAGGTAAACAGAGCAGCCGGTCACATGCACCGCTGGTGCTGGGCCTGATCCTGGGGACCTTCTCCTTGCTAGGCATGGGCGTAGGGATCTTCCTATGCACAGGAGGAAGCTGCTAGCCAAGCCAGTGGGCCCACATCACCCTGTGGAGGCAGGGAATGGACCCATCAGGGACCAAGCCTGGGCCCCATGAGGGATGTACCTCCCTAGCACCACAGGCTTTACTCTCAGAGGACATCGGTGGGTTCCCTGCCGGGTCCCAGATGGGTTGAGCCCCCCAGGGAGCAGCAGCACCTTGCCCTGGGGACAGTCCCCACACCAGGCTGGTATGATGCACTGAGTCTTAACACTGAAATACACTTGGCACAGATAGAAAAAGACAAGGAAGCAGGACGAGGAGTGAAAATAGCAGCAGAACCAACCAAGGAAGGGTTTAAAAGGATGGCACCATACCCTCAATTTGTCCTCGTTTAATGGGGATAAATGCATGGGAGGCAGATGTCGGACCCCATGGCACTGCTTGGAGACATCATGAATAAAATCACCCATCAGCTCTCATGGTGTGCTTGGTTGCTCTCATTTTCCCTCCCCCCAGTGCTAACATGGGGCTGCAGATCTATCACAGGGGAGGCAGACATGGGGAGGGCTCTGGATGCTTTGGTTCAACTCAATTAAGTCACCTCTCCCATGGCCAAGTGGCAACACTTCATGTAGTTTTCATTCCCTCATCTTTCTATGAGGCATGGCAGTTGAGCACAGGCAGCCGTAACAGGACAGTCTGTCCTAGCAGATTAACACATTCAGGGCTCTGATGCCCTGTATGGATGCTGCCAAAGGGATACAGGAGCAGGGGGATGCCAGGCAAGGGGAGATACACTGGAGACCCCAAGGTGAGAAACCACTCCCCAAGGACCAGCTAAAGACACGCAGAGATCTGTTACTAATGCTACTGTGGCATTCGTACAACAGCATTCGTTGTTTTATTTTCCCTTCCTGCAGTCTAATTCACAGATAAAAGCTCTCTTGCCTGTTTAGACTTTGGGTACATTAATTATTAATCTTAGCTGCATTTCCCTTTCACCCATAGTGAGATTTTGAGTACATCAGCCCTCTCGTGCTCATCGCTGCTGCCCCAAAAGCAAGAAGGGCTGAGGATTAGCCAGGAGCTGGCTTGGACCACAGAAAGAAGGGAGAACATAGGAGCTAGGAGCTTTTCTGGATTAACTTCCAGCTCATTCCTTTCTAAATACCCTTCCCCACAGCTCAAAGAAAGGGCAGGCAGAGGGAAGATGGGGAGAGGTGCAGGGCAGAAAGGGGATGGGAAGATGACATAGAGGCTGCCCTTAAGGAGGGATGGAGGAGGAGGTCTCCAAAGACCACATCTCATCACCCTGGCCCCCAGCCACAGCACAAGCAGCCCCACCAGGCAGGCAGGGGCCGAGGCGCTCACCACGCTCCAAGCCAGCTCCTTTGCGCAAGGGGAATGGCAGCCAAGAGGTCACACACTCCAAAACAAGGCTGAGGCAGATGGATGTCACTGCTTGGCCTCAAAAGAAGCGTCCTTGGCCAGCAGCTTTGCTGCGGATTGAGCACTACAAGTTCTTGCTGTGGGCATCAGGGGACAAGGGTCTGATGCTGAAGGTTAAACAACGTAAGTTTGCTCCCGACAAAGGGATAAGAATGCTTGTAGCTTCCAACAGGGAGAAACTGCTGCATTCCCAGCTCTGCCTTGGATTTTGGACTTGAGGCATCACCCATTACCTGCACGTGGAGGCAGATGTTGCACTGTAGTTCCAAGCCAGAGTGGTTCTTATGCCAAGTGTGTCATTGGGCACAGACTGGCATCAGGGATGATGGCACTGGGGACAGACCCAGGCTGGAGAAACTGGGGAGGTCTGGAACAACAGGGCTCTTTTTGCTTATGAAATGTGTCATTGTTTGGACAGATGAGGAAGTCTCTGCTTTAAAGTTCTGTAAAAGCTTTTTTCCTGATCCCATTTCCCTGTGCCTGTTGGTTGCAGCAGGAGAGATCTGTAGAAAGAACTGAGTTTGCTGCTGATCTAAGTCACAAGGAAATGGGGCAGCAGCCAGCAGAGGGGAACTGCTGAATCCTAAGGAACAGCCTCATCTTGAACTGTGCTCACAGGCAACACACCCAGCCCAGTGCCACCTCCCTGGTGGTGACTGGCACCTACACTCAACACAGACACAGCAGCCAAGAGCAGAGGGGTTATGCTGATAGCATCCGCTCCAGCACATCATAGCCCCAGAACTGCTCTTCCTTATCCCAAACTGCCTCATCATAGGGTCACCAGTACGTGGCCCCATGCCGGGGACACATTGCTGGGCTGTCTCTCACTGTTCCGAGGTGCACCATGGCTGTTGGTAGCCACATCCATGGCTGATCCTCTCCCAGATTTAGCTATTCTGCCCTTAATCACAGCCTGGGACAGGCACTAACACTTAATTGCGTATCCTGTCAACTGAGATGCTTTTAGTTTGCTACTTATTTTGCTTCCTGCAGGAGGGCGAACAAGCCCACATACAGACCTTCAGAGGCTTTAACACCAAAGCAGCATCTTCCCCAGGGAAAACTATCCTCATCATCTGCACTGATCACTGCATGAGGCTTGGCCTTTCATGCACGACATAGTTTCCATCACTCAGCTTGGATAAAGGTTGAGATAAGACACCCAGCCTTGAACATTGACCCAATGAGTAAGACAATGCCGACATGCTGAGAACTGGCTTTCCCTTTCACCCACATTCCATGGGATGAAGGGCCTCCAGTCCCTCCAGCCAGCCCCCCTGAGCTAGGGATGCTTTTTTGGGGCAACATAGTTTTGGAGGTGGAGGCTGTTTGGTATGTGCTTTCTAGCAGCATCCTAAATTCAGCATGAGTGGGCAGCTCCCTGGAAACACTTAACAGCAGGGGAAAGGGAATAGGGCATATGGATGCCCAGGACCATCACTGCCCTCTTCCCTTTCCTCTCACCTCCCAGTCCAGAGTGCCTGACCACACCAGAGGAAATGGGAGGAGAAAGCTGGCTGCTGGCCACAGTCAACACCAAGCAGGGCTACGTGGCACTAGGGATGAACGGAAGCTTCTGGGCAGCGGGATACCACCAGTGCTGCCACACCTCCTGCCCTGCCCCAACCGGACTGTTCCCTCCCTGGGCGTTGGACTGAGCAAGACATCCACTGCTCCTGCCATGGGAGCAGAAAGGGAAGCTGCTGTCTAGAAAGCACATTATCCAGGAAGGAATCATCACTTCCACCTTCCCTTCCTAGCCAGGGACCCCCCTGGTCCTCAGCTGTTTGAGCAGATGTATTCAGGAACACTGCAAATCTATGTGCCTCTGGAGCAATATTATCCTGCCTATCAGCCACTTCTACCCTCTTTCCTCTCTCCCTGCACTGCCTCTCACAAGCAGAAAAGTTTAGACACACATAGATAAGTACTTTAAAATAACAAGCTCTTAAGTGAAAACAAAAGGAAAAACAAACACTGTACTTGCAGAGAAGTTTCCATGGAGAAGAAACACTTTTGTGCTCCCTGACCAGATTTGGGGATGAAGGAATGCTCTATGCAAGCAGTGCCACTTGCTCTAGTGAGAAGTAAGCCAGCAGTGGCCTTCTGCATAGCTAATGCCCCCAGGAACACACCACACCTTTGGGCTCCTCAGGACGCACACACCTAATGCTGAAGCTCTTGTGTGCATCCTGCGATGCACTAAGAAGAGTGTGGCTAGCAGGTCAAGGGAGGTGATCCTCTCCCTCTCTCTGCCCTGCCCTGATGCAGCCTCACCTGGAATACTGCATCCAGCTCTGGGCTCCCTCGTACAAGGCAGACACGCAGCTCCTACAGCAAGTCCCGCAAAAGGCTACTAGAACAAGTAAGGGTCTGGAGCATCTTTCACGTGAGGAAAGGCTGGGGGAGCTAGGCTTGTTCAGCCTAGAGAAGACTCTGGGGATCTGATTAATGTGTGTACACATCCAAAGGGAGAGGGTCAAGAAGATGATGCTGGGCTCTTCTCAGTGGTGCCAGGATATAGAGCAAGAGGCAATGGGCATAAACTAAAACACAGGAAGCCCCGCCTGAACACAAAGAACTTCTGTACCATAAGGGTGCTTGAGCGCTGGAACAGGCCGCCCAGAGAAGTTGTAGTCTTCTGCCCTGGAGACAGACAAGAGATGTCTGGACACAATCCTGACCAATGTGCTCCAGGAGACCATGCCTGAGCAGCGAGGCAGGATTAGATATATCCCTGATAGTTCATTTCAGTCCCAATTAGTTTGATTCTGTGAACATCTAAGCCTGCTAGGAAGCATTTACATGTGATGGAGTACACGCAAGCTAAATGTTACTGAAATATAGGATGCAGGATGTCACAGACACTGAGCAGCTCCCACACCCTACCTGGCCAGACACCCTGGGGCCCTTTGGAGGACATACTTCCCCCCATGATGCTCCAAGAAGCACAGGATTCCTCAGGCAAGCAGACAAAACCAAATGGAAGTGTTTGAATCAGACCCTGGCAAGCACTAGCGTATGCTGGTGCCTGCAGAGAAAGCGTGGAAATCCTGGAAGCTTTGTCTGAAGGTGGGAAAGGTGGAGGACCCCAGCTCTACACAAAGCCAGGGGGAAGAGGAAGGAAGCAGTTGCTTGCTGTGATTTGGGGCTTTCTTTCCTGTTCTGATTCTCACCCTTGTAAAAGCTGGGGCTTTGCAGTTACTGCTGTTGTTCTGCACAGCATTGGCTCTCACTAGTACAGACTCACAATGAAACCTAAAACAACCAACAAAGGAAGGAAAAGAATTAGCAGGAAAAGCAGCAGCAGGAACAAGTACTCACGCCTGAAATAAATGCATTGCCTGCTGCTAGGGGTGCAGGTAGGAAAGGTGACACCACCTTCTCCTGGAAGGTTGAGGCTTTGGTGTCAAATCCCAGCTTTTTGGCTTTACTGCTACTGGTGGGCACTGGCAGCAGGGCTGTGCACCAGTGGAATAGCAAGGGAATCAAACAGACCCCTGAGGGGCTGAGGTAACAGGGAACAGCCCCATGCACAGGGATATCAAAGGAGATTTTCTTTGAATTCTGAGGTTTCTTAGAAATCAAATCTAAGGGGGGGAAGTGGAGACAGAGCTGCCTACACACACCTGGAAAGCAGTTGTCAGCAAGTGGGCTGACACTCAGCCTCAGCTGGGATTAAAGCTCATGCTCACAGATTTGGAGGAAAACAAGCATTGAGAGCAAAGGCTTGGCATCCTGGGTTTGTCTCGTCCCCCTCTCAGCTGCTCCTGAAGCCCCCGCTTCGCTCTGCCAAGGCAAACGTACAAAGCATCCAACAGGAAACCTTCCCGGTGCTGCTGCTTCCGTTGCGTCAGCTCCCGCTGGAGTTGAAGGGTTGGGTGGGACATTGCTAGACCAAGGGCACACACAAGGGCTGGGCCAGAGCTGCTCTCCACCTTACTGAGCTCACATACGAGCTACTTAAAGTCCACAATGAAGAAAACCAACCACCACAAAACAATCTACCTCTAGTTTCCTGCTGCTGCTCCCAGCAAGCACTTCCATATAGAAAAAACCCAGATCTCACCCAAATCCCAGGCACGGCACAAGGTATAAAGATGTAAGGATCTCACTATATAGTTCCTAGGAGCCCAGAGAGAAGAAGCAGAATGCTGTGCTACACCAATTCATTTCTCTTGCTGCCTACATCCCTGTCAGTAAAGCAGAAGTCTGACTGACACAGGTATGTCTGAGAAATTGTTTAGCTACCAATCCTGAAGAACTTACAGAGATTAGCATCTCTGATCAGGATACATATGCAAAGCCTTAATGACAGAGACCAGAACAGCACAGGAACCTCCCCATGAGGCTACCAGTCCCTCAACTAGTTCAAATAAAGCAGCTACAGAGCTTTTGGTGGTATTACCAGCTGTAGTTTCACCCTTTACAGCAGCTCACAGCTTAGATCATGGAAAGGACCATTCCTTGTTAGCTGTTCCAGGGCTGAAACACATAACCAGGTAGATTATGCAACTTCCAACTCAAACATCTTTATTTCTGTGCTGTTGGCTTCATCTGTCCTCACAGAGGACAGACTGCAGGAAGTAAGTGAGCTCTTCCAGACAAGCTGTTGGTTACATTTGGGAGCAACAAGGAAGAACCAAGGCCATGAGGAGCCATTCCCATTACTTTCATGGAAGTCTTGAGGAGTCTTTGCTAAGCTGTTGTGACTTCAGATTCAAAACTGAGCGTTAGCTTCTGGGACAAGAGGACTACTTGGTAGTTAAAGAGTCCACAGGAGCAAGAGACTCTTCCCTGCTTTCCCAATTGTATGTGGGGCTTAAGACAGCCCCTAAAGCCCCTCTTGCCAGTCCACTTCCATCAGCACCTGTACTCCTGCCCCAGAAACACAGACTCTGAACAAACTCCACACTCTGGGCTCAGAGGGAAAGGGGATGAAGGGCTGGGATTAAAAAAACAAAACAAACTCCAAAGAGACTGACACAAAGGACGTAAAAAGCAGGAGAAGCTATGAAAATATGTTGAGATGGTCAAGAAAAGTCACATCAAAATATATTTAAAAAGCAGAAATTCCAATCTGTGTGGAATTTAAAACTCCTTTCCCCACCTTTTGTTTTATCCTCTGCTCAAGGAGTCTCTGTTGTTCCAGGACATGGAACATGATAGGCAGCACCAGTTACGTCCTGAAAAGGGTAGTTTTTCTCCCAACTCATCTGAGCACTTCCACCATTGACAAAGAAAAAGAATTATATATACCTCAACAATTGCCCCACCCTCCCTCTTTTCCATTCTACAGCGGGCAGAAGACTGCAAACAAATTTGACTTTCTGTTGCCAGGTAAGTC
The DNA here is from genome assembly GCA_025447955.1 of Psilopsiagon aurifrons. Classification (NCBI taxonomy): domain Eukaryota; kingdom Metazoa; phylum Chordata; class Aves; order Psittaciformes; family Psittacidae; genus Psilopsiagon; species Psilopsiagon aurifrons. The sequence goes on along the minus strand of JAOEHY010038859.1, from coordinate 50,228 downwards.
CCATTTTTCCACACATCAATATCCCTGCAATCCATTGTACACCTTCTGCACCGATCCTTGTTTCAACAGCTGTTTGAGACCTGCAAAAGAAAGGAAGGCATTACTGCACAGCGCGAACAGGACTCCGCATTTACTGTTCCTGCTGCATTTACACATCTGGCTCAGAGGCCCCCTATGGCTGAGCCCATTTAAGTAACACAAACACTGGTATTCTAAGAGAATCACAGAACAGCTCCAAAAAAAAAGAAAAACCCTCCCAAACCCAGCAGTGTGACAGCTTTACTCCCACTCCCTCAGCATCCCCACCACGAGAAACAGGACTGAGGTTACTGATGTTGTAACAGGGCTTTCATGCACTCTCAGGACCACACAAGACCAGTGTTTCCAGGGAGAAAGCCTCCTTTGCTACAAACTCAAGCTCCTCACAGCTCTGTAAGGGATAAAGCTGACTCCCAGAGCTGCTTTGCTGTTGAAGTTGACAACAGTTTTGCCATCTTAAAGTACAAATGCAACAACAAACAACTTGCTAAGTACTTCCAATGTCTAATTAATGTAGCCTATCTCCCAAGGCTCCCTCTACAACCCAAGAGAAACCTGCTAGCAGTGAGCTCAGGAGGTCTACGTTTGAGTCCTGGACTTGCCAGCTATAGAAAACCACAGGAGTAACCAGAAAACAGGTTTTCACACTGGTATGTGGTCCCTGGGGACACTACCATCCACTAGAAGCAGTCCCTGAAGGCAAGCAAGAGAAGCAAACTTATCTATGGGCTTAAGGATCCTATTGAAGGCCTGAAAATCTTCAGGGTTTTTGAAACCCACTGTTTCAAAAGGGTTCTGGATGACTTTTCAAATACCACCTTCCACGTTCATAAAACACTTCAATGAGCTGACTGCTCTCAGGTTCTGTCAGTATTAAATTCTTAGCAGAACAGGATAAAAGTGAGTCAGTCCTTAAAACCATACTAGCTCATCTACTGGGGTCAGCACATTCAGGGCAAGACTGGCAGTGCTACTGAAAGGGCAAGTCCACAAAAAACAGAGGAAGCAGACTGGCAAGAACAGATGTGTCACAGTTTTTTCCAGAGATAAAGAGGGAGTCCCCTCTGATTAAAGTCAGCCTGCACACACACTGCCAGGACTCCCACTCTCCTGGCCACAGCATCCCTGAGGGCATGCCAGCATCTCTGCTCTGACCAGCACCAGAAACCACTGTGCTTGAGGAAGGGCTGTCAGGACTCAAAACAGAGGAGAAAACTCCCCACTCCATGGGTAACTTGCAAATAATAATAAAATTAAGCTAAACTGCTACAATTCTGCTGCTGGATGTTCCCAGAACAAAGCACACAAGCAGCTGCCTTGCACCTCAACATGACAGTAGATGGAACTGCAGTCCTGTCTCAGACGACTTTAAACTGCTGCTGCAGTGAAGCCAGTCTAGGCATCGCAGTGTACACGTTTATACAACAGGTCAGATTAGGCTGCCTGGAAAACACTGCCTCAGTTGTTAACTTGAAGTGAGGTACTCAGGCATGGAGAGGAAATATCAACAATCAAATGAACCAATTTGTGACATTCCTGAAAGGTTAGGGGTTTTTCCTGTCCAAGTCCTTCAACAAATCCAGCTAAAAGAGATTATGTCTCCCTGCAAACCTTGTCCTGTTTGTCTACCCTTCAATCATTCTGGCTACAGATACTAGTGTCCTTTAAGACCAGTGATTTCATGCATAAGGGTCACAGGAACTGTTAAAATACTGTAACACTGTTCTGGAAGTAGTAACTGGAAAAGAGATGGCTCTCTGCCAGGCAAGGATTATTCATGCTTCTTGCTTGAGAGTCAGAGAATCCCAAATACTCTGTTCAGAAACATCCCTAACAGTGGGGCAAAGTAAGCCCCTATACAGGAGCCCCTAATCATTAAGGGTAGGTCATTCTCTAGGGGAGCGCAACACAAGTTCACTTCCCCTCCACAGCCAAAAGAGGCTCCAAGTCACTTCCTGGCTAATGGCAAGAGGAAGTACCTTGTGGATGTGTAGTTCTTTGAAAGGAAAGCCATAGCTGAAGAAAGGTATGCTCCAGTAACCCTGAAGGACCATTTCTGTACCTCATTTCCTGCTAGCTAGCTGTAGGCAGCTGCCTGCTGGCCTGAAGGATACCCCCATTATCGCACAGGATATTTCAACACATACCTGATATTCAGCCAGGAGCTACAGCACCTCAGGCATTTTTTCACTAGAGCCAACTTCGAGATTATTCTGACACCATCAACAGGTGACAGGTTACAACACAACCTGGGCACTTTGCCGAGCCCACTGCTGCTCTCTGAGCACTCCAGAGTTAAAGCATAGAATCCAAAGCTCCAAAGCAGACTATAAACAAGCATCAGTAAAGATGAATAAGAAATGTCAAAGAGAGAAAGCCACCTCTGATCGACAGGCAATAAATTCCCTGATGTCACACTGGCAGGAAACAAAGCATATTATTTCTCTGACTCTAAAGCTTAGACTGACCAGAGTGGTGCTCCTCAAGTCAAGAATATCTTCTGACTGCCCCAGGAGCTGTGCATATGGTTATGAGATAAGAAATTAGGACCACTGCCAACAATAAGAAAAAAGGGATGTTTTGAATCCTGAAGCCTACAGTCTTCCTTTGAATGTGTACACTGAACTGCTGCCATATAACATGAATAGATGTATTCCCTCATAAAACTCCTTAAATCACTGGGTGTTTGGAGATATTTGAGCACTCAGAAATGCATTTGACTGCCTACCCAGTCACCTTCCCCTGGGGAGCAAAGAATTGCTTTAAGAGGGAGTGAAACGCACGAAGGGCCCACGCCTGAACCCACTCATGCCAGTACTGTCACGTCTCTGATGCCAGGATATCCATAAAGGTCTGTGAGCAATTTTGACAAATACAGAGGCTACTGTGACTGCTCCTTGCCTCTTCTAAACTGCCAAGAGCAACAGCTGCAATAACCTCAGGTCTGTCTGAGAGGTGTCATTGCCTTACAAAGCTTCAAGAAGGGCAGCAGATCCTGGAATGAGGCTTTGCACTGATGGGGTCACTGTGCTCTGCAGCCCTCACTGGGCACAACATGCTTGCAACAAAAGCAGGAAAGCACAGGGGTCAAAACACAAAACAAGTGAACTCAAAACACAGCCCACAGGCACAGACCTCACTGCAGAAGTCTGTGACAAACAGCTGCAAAGTCACAGAACATCAGCCAGCCCTGGAGCTACCAACTGGGCTCCAAGTGGTAGCTAGCACAGTATGGCCAATGCAACAGCAAATGCCACAGGGCTGAAAAAGCTCCCCCAAGGACTGGCTTCCCTCTACACACTTGAAGTGTACAGGAAAGCTGCACAGATGCTTCATTCCACCAGGACAGCTGCCAGAATCCACTAGAAGGGTAACTTAAAATGAAGAAAGTATGATAGCCCTGGCCAGCAGGAAGAAGTTTTGGGGTTAGGAATTTCTAAAGAGCTGTACTGGCACATTCCAGTAACTTCTTTGTCCTATATCAGAAGATAGGGCCCTTGATGCCTACTCTGAAGCCTTGTGAACCTACTGCAGAGGCTGCTGAAACAAAGAGGAATTTCCAGCTAGGAGTACAATGTTTACCCTCCTGTCAATCTTGGGATTTCTACATGGGTCATCAAGTTTCCATTTGAGTGCTAAAGCTGAGAAGCAGATCACTATTGCATCCTTCTTCCCTAGACAGCCACAAAGCACTTAGGGTAGAAGGAAATGTAGAGAGGAACAATCCTGACACTGTATGACTCTTTACCCTTGATAGCAGAGGGATTTTCACAAGTCTTGCCTCTAAGAAAGCAGAAACAAGGGCTCGAAAACTGCCTGTGATCCCATTCCAGCAGAAGCAAAGCAGGCAGAAGCTAAGCCCAGTAAGTCTTTCAGTTCAGACAGATGGCCAGCTACAAAACAAAGAACCTGCAAATTTGCCAAGTGCTACATCCCAGCAGTAGCACATCCCAACTTAATCTGGCTCCCTACAACTGCAGCAGCCAAGTTCACTTGGCTTCAAATGGAAAGAGAAGTTAATCACAGGGCATTGGCCAACTCTGTTATGTCATACAAGGGGCACAGGGAAAGGAGAGCCCCTCCTGGCCACTGCAGGTCCCAATTCTGTTGTGCCAATGTCTTATCAGCTTTGGCTAGAGGTCTGCGCAGGCTGCTGCCATGGCAGGGCTTGAAAACACGCACCTTCCCGCTGCTCGTTTGTCAGTTGCTCTTTGGGGAACTCCACATCAAACGTTATTATTAGTGAGCCTTTGATATTATTGTTATCAAAATTTGGAAGACCTTCTCCTTTCTTCCACAGTTTGGCCCCGGGTTTCGTAATTTTATCCCGAGCAATATGAACCTAGAGACAAAAGAAACTTCAGGACATTACTAGTGTTCTATGTGCACCCAAATACCCCAATGCCCTTTCCAACTCACTGGAAAGCTTCAACTGATACTGATTTTTTGCCAAAGTCAGTGATATGCAATGGGTCCAGGCGGTGTTGCCGTCAGAACTAACACCACTGAAGACAGCAGATAAAGTAACTGCTGTGACAGCCAGGAATAGAGCACCACGCTGGGTACCCCTTGTAGAGCCTGTAATGACTCCATGAGAATTGGTCTGGAAGGCACGAGCCAAGGGGCTGCTGTACACAACAGCCCGTGCACATCCCCTGAGGAAGCTAACCCTCAGCACAGAAGACCTGCAGTTATTTTTTTTATAGACAGCAAGAACACAAACTGTTGCCTCACCTTGTGCCCATCCAAGTGGGCGATATCCATTTCAAAGCCTGTAAGTGCCTCGACCAGCGAGATTGTCACATTTGTATACAGGTCATCTCCTCTTCTTTCAAAGACTGGGTGCCTGTGGAAATGAAAACCATTGGAACTTTCCTTCTTCCCTACAGGGAAAACAGGTCCTCTAGCTTCTTCCTCTTCTGTTTGAGTTTGGAGAGTTCACAAATCAGAGAGGAAGTGAAGAATGAATTAAATTTAGCTTCATTTTCCTGTGTATGGTACATACTACCAAATAACCTTTCTATTTCTAGAGCAATGAGTGGCAAGGTGTGTCAAGAAGCTGTGACTCACACAACAATTTTCTTTGTAGTGCATTTCCTTACAATAGGGAGATAGTATGTTTATGGAAAAAGGAGATTTTTCATGTGATTCACAGAGGAGCCACTAGTGCATGTCAGCATTCAAGCCAAATAAAAGTGGAATTATCGCAGCATCTTGCCAGTGGTGTATTCAGCTACTTTAGCATCAGCAGGGTTGAATATCCTGCACAGCCCTGAGTAACAAACCCCTGGCTGCACCAACTCTGCTGAAGGGCAAGATACATACTAGCTAAGCAGGCAGTGCTGGCCAGAAAATTGCTTGCAAGCTTACTTCTATAGTAACCAGAAACAGCAGACTAGCTAGGCCAGTCACTTACTTAAGGACTTTTATTCGGAAGCGCAAATCACCTGGCTCACCATCCACATGGGGCTCACCTGTGAAAAGAAAAGCTCTGTTTAAAGGAGCTAGTTAGTAACAACTGAAGAACCAAGTAGTATATTAACCAGGAGATTTTCAGCTCACATGTTACGAGAAAAAAAACAGGTAGTTGACCTTTACATGACAAAAACCCTGCTAGACAGATCTGCTATTAAAGAGCATAAGAGTCTTGAGTATTGCCTCAATGAGCTCATACTGGTCTGTTGCTCTGAAAGACCTGCCTGCATGCTAAGGATGTCCTTCTTGAAGGGTTTACCTCCTTGGGCAGAGGCATTCCCTCACATACTCAAGCCCAGAACAGACGTTCCTACTCAGAAGTTATCTGAAGCATCAGATGTAGAGATTGCTTTATATTCTTTTTGTGTACACCCCAGTACCAGCAAAGGGAGTGGAACTTGGAGCATTCTCCATACTTACCAGAGAGTATGCTCCTGGATTTCAACAACACACAGAGGACACAGCACTTAAAAACATGTGCTGATCATTTACAAAAAGCAGGGCTCGGACACTTTGCCACACAGACCATCTCTGCATGGCAGGAAAGGAGCAAGTCAAAGCTGAGCAGGAAGGCAGTGCCCATATACATACCCTCACCAATGAAGGGATACTCCATACCATCCCTCACGCCTGGCTCTATCTCCACTTCCAGCGTTCGTTCCTCATTCACAAGCCTGCAAAGGGAAAGAGCAGCCAGGCACTAAGTTTCCAACACTAGGTAGCAGCGCCTACTTATGTTACTGCAGTACACATCTAGAACTGGAGGGCAAGTCCTGCCTTTTTTGTGTGCCGATACTTACCTACCAGAGAAGGCAAGGTTAAGCCACTAAATGCACGGGACGGCAACTGGACGTGCAACTATCCAGTATTCCATGTCCAGCTGCTCCCAGCTGGAAACTCTAGGCTTCTCTCACTTTGTTTATTGATATTTGGTTGTGGAACTTCCACTGTAGTACTACTGATTGTTCAAGGAAAAACGAGGCTGGAGGAGCAAACTGGGGAGTTCTACTTCTAATAGAGATTGCCAGCTCTACTGTAAGAATAAGGACTGACTCCTTGGAAATGAAAAACCTGTGCTAAGCTTTTCACTCCAGATTTTATTCGTGGTACAGGCACCTTCCTCCGCCTAGTGGTAGGTTTTGAATAAATACCCGTATATCATTGAAGAGCATAAAACTCACTTGACATTTGGACATTCATCACAAACAACTTCTTGAGTCATCTGGAAACGTCCAGGACCCAACTGGGTGGTCCTCATCTCCTGACGGCAGTTGCATTTCCTTTTGCCAGGTGCCTGTCTTGCCACTGGCTTGTTCCTGACAACCTGCAAGGAAGAGGTCATTAGAGTACATAGGACAGCAGCACTCCTGGGACTCCACAAGCATCTGGATTTCTCAAACACCTGAAAATAATTTGGTTTCATGTGCTGCCTCTACAATCCACTTGCCAAGTGGCCTCAGCAAAATGTTCTGACAACAGCTTTCATCTTGTGCTTCTTGCTGATCACACATTAAATACCAGAAAAACCTCTCTAGGACACCACTATTCTCACTTCTTTTTCCTGCACACCTTTCTAAATAGAAGAAGTAAAGCTAGGATGAAAAACCTCACACTTTGGTTACAATCGCCACCTTGCCCTGCACAATGGGCAAAATTATTACGAGTTCCCCATTTACCCAGAAGCTCAAACTTAAGCATAACGTATTCTAACATGCAATATAACAGGGACTGTCAGCACCAAAATGTAGCTTGCTTAAAACAAATACCAAAAAAATTAAAGGGCCACCACCTACTCACTAAGTATGCAACCCAGCAATTTGCAGTGACATGTTTGACACAAGGACACTATGAAAAATCCTCAACATGGTTTTGCAAGAATTATGACATGAATTTAAGGCTCATGAATGGACCCTCAAATATCAACAAATTCTACAGAGAGACCACTTACACTTTTTCCAACTGGTCTACTGCAATAGAAAAAAGCTACAGCTGATCACTTACAGCAAATAAATAAGCTATTATCATAAGAAGTATTATTTTAGAGAGAATGTCAGATGGCAAAGATGAGTGTGTTGTTTCTTCATTCAACTACTAGCAAACAGCATCATAACATCCTTTACTGTCACTACAAAATACTGAGAAACTGAGCACCTATTTTAGTCCTATTCTTTGGGACATGATACCATTCTGAGCAGTGGCCGGGCCAGACATCTCAAACCAGAGAACACACTGGACAGACCAACAGGCAACCAAACTTACTTCTACGAAGTTTCCTGAATACACCTCCTCAAGTGTAACCTCCAGGTCCACGATAATGTCACTTCCTCGGGGAATATTCCTGTCTTGCTGGCGAGGGTTACCTCCAAACATGAATCCAAAGTCTCCAAAGAAGCTGCATTAAAAGCACATCAATTAGTTCAGGAAGGAATTCTCATCAAACAAGGCTCTGAAAGAGAGAGCTATCCAAGGCAGCAGCAACATGGTGCATGGCAAATGCTTCTAGCCCACTGGTAAACAGCCTTCTCCCAGTACAAAAGCACCACAGTAAATCCAGATACCTTTTTTAGCTCCTCCAGAACACAAGCTAATGCCTTCAAACAAAGCTGACATGTTGGAAGATATTTCTGTACTAAAGAAAATCAATTTTGGAGCAGGAATTGAACACTGCCTCAAAATCCAGCCACTGCCTAAGGGAAGTCCTCTCCATCTTACACTGCAACCATTACCACAAGGCACAACCTCCTAGTAGAATGCCACCTCTGGCATTTCAGGTCAATGCCAGCAGGTTGGTTTTCAGTAATTTAAGGAAAAGGGGTAAGGATGAGAAAAAATTTCCTAGCAAGTATTTTTCCTCAAAAAAGACCAGCAGATGGTGTGAGATCTCACCCAGAGGGATTACCTGAGATGAGCAACTTCAAGAGTTGTTCTAGTAAACGTGTACCTAGCAGAACCAAAGGGGCCTTAAACAGACAGTTGGGTTCTGAGTAACATGCAAACGCCTTCAGATTTTACTGATACAAATTGTATAGATGCTCTAAAACTTACTCTAAGTTGAAGCTGTGAATGCTCCATCCCTGGCGGTGTTCAAGGCCAGGTTGGACATAGCCTTGGGTGATACAGTTTAGTGGGAGGTGTCCCTGCCCATGGCAGGGGGGTTGGAACTGGATGACCTTAAGGTCCTTTCCAACCCTAACTATTCTATGATTCTATGAATATAGCATTACTTTGCAGAAGAAAAAAGTGACCCAAAGTGCACACATGATCCATGACAACAGGTTAAATATTAAGACACCACTGGTTCCCACTCCTGAAGCAAGGACTGATGCATGACAGATAACTGAAAACTGCACATGGGATATCCACTGTAAATGTATTTCCTCAAATTCTCAACTGTTACTTCAGATTAGAGCTTCCAGACTGGGTAAAAGACCTTAACGCAGAATTTGCCCATGTCAAATGTGTGCACGAGCATCACAAAATTAAAGCCCCAACAGCAGAACAGCCTGAAGTGGCAAAATCTCCTTACTGTGAGAATATGTCTCCATGAGAGCTCTGGTGCCCATCCTTCAATCCCTCCTCACCATATGCATCGTATTGCTTCCTCTTCTCCTCATCTGACAGCACCTGGCAACGGTATGAAAGCAGACAAGTCATTCACCCACATCAGAGCTCAGTTATTTGAATAAGGCTCTGAGAGGAAGCAGCTCAGCAGTGCTTTTCACTGAGGGACAAGCAGCAATGCTCTGCATTACAGAAGTACTGGCTAGAACTTCCTTGCTGCACTGGACTAGAAAAGTCCACATACAACTTTCAGAACTTCAATTTTAATTCCTGAACATTAATCTTTGCCTTTTCTCCTGCAGAGATCCGGAAGTTTCCAAAAACATTTAGTGTTTCTTCCCCTTCTTCACCTGTTGACTATAGTTAAGAAGGTCAAAAGGCTAGTGAGGAGTGAAAATAAATTGAGAAGCAGCTAAACAGGTGAAGGTGGCTAAATGATGAAAACCAGCCTGAAATTGTAACTGATGGTAAACGCTAACAGGGAAAAAAAACCCCAAGTGACTTTACTAGCATCATCTAGGAGATGAGTTAAAATCTCCCTTTGTCTTATTTTGTATTAAACCACACATTTCCCAAAGCTGTTGGAAAAAACAACTCTAAGAACACAATTTCAAGACTTGTTGGTTGTTACATTTGGTTGCCTTGACAGCAAAGCAACTACAGTGGACAAGTTTGGGGGAAAAGGAAAACCCCTCACCCTCCAGCCATCCTGAGACTAACCACAGACTGGTTTGGGTTGTAACGGTCCTTGAAGTTCCAGCCTCCTGCCACAGGCAGCGACACCTTGCGCTAGACCAGGCTGTTCCAAGCCCCATCCAACCTGGCCTTGAACACTGCCAGGGATGGGGCAGCCACAGCTTCTGTGGGCACCCTGTGCCAGTGCCTCACCACCCTCATTGTGAAGAACTTTTTCCTTGTATCTTATCTACACTTCCCCTCTGCCAGGTTAAAGCCATTCCCCCTTGTTCAGTCACCACATACCCTTGTGGAAAGTCCCTCTCCCGCTTCCTCGTATGTCCTCTGAATTAGTTTCAGTTCCCTCTTCTTTCTAATTGAGACAACTGCATAGAGACCACACAGCTGCAGGGTGGAAATCACCTAGGCTATTACTAAAATGAGGGAGACCAAGTAGTTGAATTAAACTACTTTCCCCATGTTTTCTTAAATACTTTGCTATAGATAGGCAGCCAGCCAAACCCTGAAGAACACTACTACCAGAGAGGCTGTTGCTTTATGGCACAAAGCATTTCCATTTAGGTTACAACATACACATAATTCTACCTCCTTTTTGCCCAAAACAATCAAATCAACACCCTGAATCTAGCAGCCACTTTAGCAAAAGGATGTGCAAGCTGTACTTGCTAAACAAAGAGACAAAGACCTTGCTTGCAGGACATCAAAACATTACTCCTTCCAAACCTATTTTAAAAACACACATGTCAATATTAAATGCATCAGCCTCCAGCTGAAGACTTCGAAGGGAGGTTTCCTAGGTTAATTTTACCAGCATCCAGTGAGAGCATGTTGCATTTGTATTGTCTGTGCTAGCACCAGCGCTCCATACTTGATGTTGAACAAGGACACTGTTGTACTTCAGTAACACCATGGTTAGGTGAAAACAAGCTCAGTCACTGCTCATAAATATTCAGCTCCCCCTGCCACCACATCCCCTGCTCATTTGATTTTACAACTATTTGCTTTTAATAGGAGGAGTACTCTTAACTGTTACTATGTTAAAGAAATAATCTGGGACTCAGGGAAGAGGTAGAGAAATACTTCCTATGCATACTGTCAATGTGACAAGATTCCAACTAAGCAATGACACCAAGCTCACAGCTTTGAAGTAAAACACATTCATCAATCTCCAGGTGCTGCAAGTGACAGGCAATAAACACTTCTGTCCACAGAAAAATTCTTTATGCTCGCTGGCTTCCCTGAGATAGTTCAGCCAATTTACTTAAATAGGTAACTCTGAACTAAAAAGAGGTTCAGGTCTGATACAAAAGTAAAGTTAAATGCAGTTTTTTTCCTGCTCTTTTATCTCCTATCAGCTCAGCCTTACTCACAAACACACACACATTTGCTCCTGTGCCAATACTCAGGGTTGCATCAGCTATAATCTCTCCTCAAAGAGACATTAATACCAGAAAATATAGGTTGCTGCCCTCACTGTCCTCTGGCTAAGTAAGCCAAGGTTTTTTACTGTTCTCTGCCTGAAGAAGCTCTGTAATCAACCTGGCAACCTCTCCACCTTTGTGGCAGAATGCCTGAAATTCAATACAGTAATAGTGGAAGGATGGGTTGCACCCGTACCTTATTAGAAGGGCTTTCACATTTCCTAGAAGACCTCCTTTCTTGTGCCCCTGAAAGCTATAGGGTAAACCTTCACAAGGCTACTTGGTGGCCAAGCTCAGCTTCATGCTCCCAGAATCACAAAATGGGTTGGAAGAGAGCTTAAAGCTCATCGAGTTACAGAGCGACAGCTTCCAGTAGACAAGGTTGCTCAAAGCCCCACCCAACACAAACCCCATCTACCCTTCACAGCACAGGGGACTTCAGGCTCCCTGTCTTACTTACGACAGGGTGCAGAGCTTCACCCCCCGTCTTCCCCCACAGCTCCACCAGCCCTCACTACGCCTGCCCTACACTGCAGGCAGCTATGCCCACCGACGGGCGCAGAGCAAGGGTAACCCGCAGGCCCCCGCCTCACCTCATAGGCAGCCCCCAAGTCCTGGAACTTCTCCTGCGCCCGGGGGTCGTCGGGGTTCCTGTCGGGATGGAGCTGCAGCGCCAGTTTCCGGTACGCCTTCTTGATGTCCTTGATGGAGGCGCCGCGGGACACCCCCAGGATCTTGTAGAAGTCCCTCCTGCGGGGAGAAGGGAGGGAAGAGACCGAGGCCCCGTCAGCGCCGCGGCCGCCGAGCCAGAGGGAGCGAGGAGACGGCCGGCCCAGCACAAAGGCGCGGCGGAGGGGGCGCAGGCCCGGAGCACTCACCCGGCGGCAGCCTCCCCGCAGAGGCAGAGCAGCAGCAGGCAGAGGCGGCCGAGCCAGCCGAGGGCCATGGCGCGGCGCGGCGCGGCCGGGGCCGGGGCTGCCC
>JAOEHY010038859.1:0-37955 GCA_025447955.1 Psilopsiagon aurifrons | reverse complement strand
GCCGGCGCTGCCGCCGGGGCTGCCCCGGGGGGCTGCGGCCCGAGGCGGCCCCCGCCCGCCGCCGCCATGCCGGTGAAGAACCGGTACAACCTGGTGGACGATGGCTGCGACTCCCGCGTCCCGCTGCACAACGAGGAGGCCTTCCAGCACGGCATCCACTTCCAGGCCAAGGTGAGCCCCGGACGCGCTCCCCCAGTCCCGGGTACGGTTTGGAGCTCAGTCTGGGGCCGCAGCGCGGCTGCCTCCCCGGCTGTCAGAGCCCCTGGTCCCGTCCAGGCTCCGGGGGCTTCGTCAGAGGCTCCGAGGGCAGCCCCTGCAGTCCTGGGCTCTCTGTGCCCTCGCCCGTTGCAGATCAACCCCGGGCGCTGGGTCCCTGCGGGCCGGTCCTGTCCTGCGCACCTGCTGGTCCTGGCCCGATGGCCCCATGGGCTCAGTCCGGGGCTCGCTGTGCACGCTGCAGCCATGCCCACCGTGTGTTCTTCAGGTCCCCCGGTGCCAGGTCTAAGGAATTCTAAAGAAACATCAATAAATTAGCAAAGCCTTACACTTTAGCACAATCAAACAGGTTCTTGCTCTTCTCCTGGTATTTTTCCATCTGTTTATCCTTAGAAGCTGCCTTGTGCGCTTCATTTGAGAACTGATCAGGAAAAACCCCTCTTGACAGTGCAATGGACATCGCCTGTGGCATGTCCTTGGTCGACCTGGGGCCTGTCATCAGTTGGGTCGGACCCTGTTCCTGCTGCAGCGAGTGACAGCTCTGTATTCCCCTGGAAACCAGCAGACTGTTATGTGCTGCTTAAACCATGCTAGTGCCTTATTCCATCCAACCTGCTCATCGCATGGAAGCTGTGCAGGTCCTCATCTAAATGCAGCCTTCAGGTATCAGAAACACTGAACAGGCATAAATTGATTCCGTATCGATCATGAGTGGTATGGCAACATCACTCTCAGAAAGTGACTCCATCGGAATTGACATTCTGGAGACGGTGCAGGGTTTATAATTCAGCTGACAAGAAGAACTGCGTTTTGCTGGAGCAACTCTGGGGTTCCCTTTCCCTCTTTGCAGGTGGCCTAGCATGGATTTGAAACGGAATTCATGCCTGCTATCTCCTGAGCTGGAAAGAAGGGGCATATATATTGAAATAAAGCTTTGAAATGAGGATTTTGTGCATTTTGGCTTTCCTGCTAAGAGCTGTAAGATTTAAGCAGGTTGGAGGATGGGTCTGAATGGACAGTTAATCACATTTTAATAATAGCTCTCTTCCTTAGGGGAGAAGAACAATTTATCTTTGATTTCTTTATTTTAAATTAAGATTTGCTGTGCTGAGAAGAAAACTCCTCATTTTGTTTTTCAAAACACGTGAAGCAACTGTACCTTTAACTGAGTGGAACTGGCTTCTTCAGATTGACGGTTTCAGGCACCCAGAGCTGTTCAGAAAGTGGCTAACATGCTGTTAAGATGTGTGGGTCTGAGGTGGGGTTTGCATTACCTTAGTAACCTGCTTGCTCAGTTCTGCTCTAAAATCTGTCTCTTCCAATTAGGATGTGCATTGTGGGCACATCACTCAGCCACAACTGGCAATGACAGGGCTGTAACCCGTGCCAGGTGTCTCGCACCAGGCAATCTTAGTGACCACATTTAGTCTCTAATCTCAGCATACCAAACTGTCTTACTCACCCTATAATTTTCAGGGACAAACTTGAGGAGGTCAGTACTGGGAGCTGCTTGTGGAGAGGTGCCCGTTTGTGCCATGCTTCACAAGCAGGAAGGGCTCTGCATGGGACCACGAGCACCCAAGCTGCAGCAAGGCCAAAGCAGAGGGTTTTGGAGGATGTCCTCTTGTCCCAACCTACCAGTTTATCTTTGGTAGCATGGTCTGTTCCCCACTTCAGCTCTGCTGTTCGCAGACAAAAAGCCAGCCAGCCACACTGAATTAATCTGGATTACCTGCCACTGACAGCCACTGCAGAGCAGGGGAAGAGATGCCTGGCAACCAGAGAGACCTCAGATTGGGAGTGGTATGGATATGTCCTCACCACCAGGGCAGAGGGAAATCCTGGTTCAGTCACTCCCTTCCCCACTGCCCTCAAGCTTTCATGGTCAGAGCGGGTTGGCTCTGCTGTGGTTTACCAAAGGCTAGAGCTGAACTTAACTGCTCTTATAAATGCCATTTTGCAAAGGCATTTACAGAAGCATCAGGAAAGCCCAATGACCTTTCAGATTGCTTGTGGTGTTTATTTCAAGGCAGGCAGAAGAGCCGTAAATACTGAGCCAGGAGAACTCATCTCTGAAAGCCCTTTTAAGTAGAAGTTTTTAAAGATAAACCACCTTGCAAGCTACAAGCATTAAAGAAATTAAAGCAGAGCTATGTGAGGAGCACCAATAGCTATGGGGCTGCTCCTGGGGAGGTGTTCTATCTCTGTTCGTGTGTCTGTCAGTGTTTGGAAGGGCCTCCTGATTAGCTGCCCCCTCTCCATAGGGGAGCAACTTCCAAAAGCCCCCTACAACTGGAAACCACACACTCAAAACCCAGATGTGATTCATGAACCAAATGCTCTTGAGAGCATTTGTAAGCCAGACTTTGTAACCTGCCCTCTGCCTCCTCTGCTAACCTGCCTGTGGCAGCCGTGCAGAGATGGGCTGTGTTACACTGAGGGAGCTAATGGATTCCCCTGGGAACACACCAGCACAGAGTCCAGCACCCTGCCCTCAGCACCAGCCCGTGCTGGCAGGACACTGACATTTCTCATCGGGCCACTCACCACCTCACTCAGATGGCATTTTTCTTGCCCTTGACATGCAGGTGTTTCCTCAGAGCTGTGAGCCACAACTTCACAGCATTAATGGCCTTTTGCTCCACACATGAGCTGGCCATCCAGGACACTGCATGTTTTCCTCATTCCCAAGGCTGAGCTGGCAGCTTTGTGCCTCCTCCACTTGGCAGTGGTGCAGGCAGCACTCTGTGCAGTCACAAGTACCACCTCCTGCCAGCAAGTGCACAACCAGGGTCTGCTTTGGTACACAAGCGTTACAACCCAGCGTAAGGGGAGAGTACAGGCAGCACAGGGTAGAACACACGGGAGGGAGAAACACCAGCATCAGGAAGCTGTCTGCCTGCAGGTCTTCCCTAACAACCCGAGTAGCATCAGCCTCATACAGCCATTGCATGCAAGGGAACAGGCGGCCGGCTGGCAGAAGCTGTAGGTGTAGTGAAGTGGTAGAGGCGGAGGTGCTGGGAACACACCATCTGCCCATGTCTCAGCCTCTGAGTAAAGGGCCCTGCTGGGACTGATACTTATGCTCACTTCAGTGCAGCACCCAGTGCCAAGGGCAGTGCAGTCACAGCTTAGCCAGGCAGCTTGTTTAGCATAGCAGCTCCCCATAGTTAAAACCTGCTGGTGTAGGATGCAGATTTGAGTGGGTTTAGCAGGATTCTGCAAACAGCTGAGCTGGTCCAACCAAGCAGAGACAGTGGTGTCCAGAGAGAAGGTGGTCCAGCCCAAAAAGACCAGAATCATGAGCCTTTTCCAGGAAAGGTAGTTGTTGCACATCCCAGCAACTTCCCAACTCCTGTGTGCTTTTAGCTTTGGGTCTCTTAAAAGCAGATATAGTAAGGAATGACACAGGATGGATAGTCTCATTTACAGACCCACAGGATTGTGACTTCAGCAGCAGCAGGCATTGCTCTGCAAAGCACTGATAAAGAATCATCCAGAGTCTGAATGAGGTCAGAAGCTCACACCAGGCGTTAGAGATCCACGGACTTCTCCCTGTCTTTGATAACATTGCCCACAACAGCTATTCCTATTGTGTTCTAGGTCAAGAGAAGCAAGGACTAAATGATAAGTGGTGTTTGTTTGGAAGAAGCCTCCGCCATTAACTTGTGCATTACTTTACAGACATCTCACTGTTGTGTCTTGCAGTACATCGGTAGCTTGGACGTCCCCAGGCCCAACAGCCGTGTGGAGATTGTGGCAGCCATGAGAAGGATTCGGGTAAGTTCAAAAGTGCTGAACCCACTGGAGCGAGTTGGTTGCAGTGCACTATTCTACATCCCCCTTCCCCAGCCTTCCTGTCTGGAGTTCAAATCTCAGCACAGTCAGGGTTGTAACAAGCTGCTCCAGAAATTCCCAAGGCATCTCAGGATAGACCCATCCCCTGCTCTTTGCAAAGGGATCAGTTCGCAAAACTCAAATACCAAACCCTAGCCTGTGCTGAGCAGGTATGGGGATTGTCCTTGAACCCAAGAGGTTTATTTAGCCTGTTTGGGTTTTTGTGTGTGAAAAATGAGATGTACACAATGTGCTCCGCAAAAGCATTTATATTCATTGCTAGTTCCAAATATGTTACATATTGAAATACCTGGCAGATGGAATGGATGTAAATCCCATCAGGTTAGACTCTGTGGATTCTGCTGCTCATGGAACAATTTGCTGTTTTCCCACATCCCCCAGTACAGTTTTACAGTTCCTGTTTCTCATCATAAAGTCTGCACTCTTCCTCCTCTAGCCCTTTATTCTTCAGAACAGGCCTTGAATGGTCACCAGATTGAGCTACCGTTAGCAGGGTGAGCTAACTTACATCTGCTTCACATATAACTAGTTCAAGTGTGTGTACCCCAAAAAGGCAGTGCAGCTCCTGTGCCTGGCTGAAGTTTTGCAGGAGTCTTAATGCTGAGGCTGATCATGTGTCTCACAGCAGCTAAAGCAGGTTTGAGAATCTTCCATTTAAAGCTTTGAAGGGATTATACTTTTTCTCTCTCTCCCCCCATAGTATTTAACCCATCTAATTTTCATTTAGAATAGTACTTTTTAAA
Organism: Psilopsiagon aurifrons; assembly: GCA_025447955.1. Lineage (NCBI taxonomy): Eukaryota > Metazoa > Chordata > Aves > Psittaciformes > Psittacidae > Psilopsiagon > Psilopsiagon aurifrons. The sequence goes on along the minus strand of JAOEHY010038859.1, from coordinate 33,138 downwards.
CTTAGCCTGTAACTGGCTGGGGAGCTGATGTATTCATCTCCAGCCAAGCTCAGAAATGACATTCCCCTGCCTTTGCCTGCTCAGACGAATAGCACAGCTCTTGCTCAGAACACAGTGCAGCAGCAATCTAAATTGCCTGGTTATTGATGGAACAGGTGAAGAGCTATAGGAAGGAAAGGCAAGAGGTGATGACTGCCAGGGCAGTTTAGAAGCTGGCGTAACTATTGGTAATTTTTGATCTGAATCAATATTTAGCATCAGATTTGACACTGCACTGCTGATCTTTGACTGATAACACCCTTGGAAGGAAAAGCAGACAGTGCTTTAATATCAGCTTCTAGAAAGTCTTGCATTCTGTTTTCACACCTGCTATTGCCACAATGGTACCTAGTTCAGAGTCTTGGCAATGCAATAGCATGCGAGAGTGCTATATGAAGCATATAAGAAACCACTCTGCATTGCTGGATGCCGTCAGTTAATCTTATCACACAATATTTTTAAAGCAGGCATCCTGTATTCTATACTGGGTTTTTAATCTTGGAAGCCCTTTCCAAAAAGGGAGGGCTTCCCTTTTCATGGGCGTATTGTACAGCAGGATCTTATTCAGACACTTCCTGGCTGCTGAGCGGAAGATGCTTCTCTATTGAAGATAGTTAATTGGCACTGATCCTTAATTAGAGCATAAAGAATGAACTGGGAGGTCTTTGAAGAGAATTCTAGTGCATAGAGTACACAACCTAGGAACTGAGGGAAGATGGGGGTTATTTATATAGCATTCATTTACATGCAGAGGCCTTGTCTATACTAGAGCGTTTTCCCATGGACTGTCAGCGGCACCAGTTGCAACTGGGAGGAAACAGTGGCAGAACCTATTGGTGGAAACTAGTATTTTGCTACCATCTTATTGTGAGGGGTAGTGCCTGTTTGCACTGCAAGAGCAAGAAAGGTCCCGTGGCCCTGCCAAGTGTTGGCAGGGGCACATTGTGCTGAAGCTTTCATCCTTTGTGCACTCCGGTGTTCCACTGGAATTCTTTACTGGAGCGGAAGAGAAGTCGCCCAGTACAACATTTCCTATGCTGCTCTCAATGCCCTGTGACATGGGAGGAGGCAGCATGAGCCACCGCTGGAGCGGTCGGTGACGGAGCCGGCCCACAGCACAGGCAGATTGTTACTCATTGCTTCTGCTACTCTAGAAGGAGCCAGGGAGGAGGACGAGGAGTCACAGCTCTTTTCCAGGCTCCAACAGGGCTGGTTACTCTAGTTTTTCATGAGTAAGTTGAGACAAGCTCTGAAACTGCCTTCTTACTGCTATGTCTGATTCTGGTCTCTAGTCTGGCTTCCCCAGGGAAAAACCTTGAGCTATCAAAGTTGTTCTTGGGGTTCGAGAGGCAAGAGAGAGGCCAGTAAGTAGCAACTCCAGTTGCTATATATACTCCTTGGCCCTCCCTCCTGTGAGGGAGGGATTTCTTCCTTATATCTAACCTTCCTTATGTTTAACCTAAACTTCCCCTGTTCAAGTTTGAACCCATTACCCCTAGTCCTGTGTTTTGTACTGGGTTCTTTTGCCAGCTGCATATGGATTATGCTGGGGAAGCTGGAAGGTTCAGTGGTCTTCACTCTGCATTAGCAGCAGTCTGCTTGGAGACTGAGGACATGCAGAGCACAGAGGCTGCAGGACATTGCTCCCAGAGATCCTCAAATGACATGTTTTAACATTAGCCTGCTGAAATCAATCTGCTCTTTTGTGGTAGGTATTTAAGATGCACTCTTACAGTAAAGCTTAAATCCGTATTCCTGGCTGAATGGATGCTTGTAGAATCGCTAGCAATACTCCATTAGTCACACATTAGATTCCCATTTCATAACAGACTGGAAAACCTTGTCTCATCATGTTCTATGCTTCCACTGGAGGGAATGCAGACGCAATAGATACAACAGGGAAGCTGCTGTTCTTCGCTTCCCATTATGCAGAGCTAGACAACTTGAAGTTTGCTAATCCTTCCAGTGGATTAATAGCTGCATACAGCTTGTTATTATATGATCGTCAGAGTTCAAACTAATCCCTCTACTCCTCTTGCCCTGGCAGGGGAGGTGATGAAATTAGTTTGGTACTTGGATAAGTACTGTGTGCTCTGACAGGCATGTCAAGCTGCTCTTTATGAGCGCAACTCCCTGTGCAGGCAGCGTTCCTCCACCTCCCAGGGTGAAGCCAATCTGCCCTCTCCTGCTGCCCGAGGCCATCCAGGTCTGGGTGTCGGGCAGCTCACGCTCCTGCGTTCACAGCCAGTGCTCTGGTGGAGCTGGCTTTCTGCTGAAGTGGATTCATCTGCGGGTGTTTAAGGAGCTTATGTACAACGCAAGGTTTTTCTTCCTGCATAAGTGGCAGCTAAAGTGAGGAATGTGATAGTTCTCGAGGGCTCAGATCACTCCCCAGTGCGGCAGAGCCACACTTTCCCTTGACACACAACTCCTCCTGTGAACAAGTAACTAGCCAAGTTGCCCCCTTAGCCAGGTGGAGGTTGTCATGCAGTTTGAGAGGAAAGATACTGTGGAGCCCACACAGCCTGGAAACAGTAGCAGGAAAGCTTTGCTAAAGATGCTTATGGGTACAGGCCTGGGGATAAAGATGAGTTTTGTAAACCACAAAGCTCCTGAGGTTGCTTGGGAAATCTTGCCCTAGGAGACCAGGAATGGGAGGCATCATGGAATAGTTTGGGTTGGAAGGGACCTCAAGATCATCCAGTTCCAACCCCCTGGCATGGGTAGGGACACCTTCCACTAGAGGAGGCTGCTCCAAGACCTGTCCAACCTGGCCTTGAACACTGCCCAGGGATGGGGCAGCCACAGGTTCCTTGGACAACTTGTTCCAGCTCCTCACCACCCTCACAGGGAGGGATTTCTTCCTTATATCTAACCTTCCTTATGTCTAACCTAAACTTCCCCTGTTTAAGTTTGAACCCATTACCCCTAGTCCTGCTTATGTGAAGGGTTAACATCACACGTCCTGCATCTGTTCCCCAGAGCTAGCACTGACCAGAGGAGAATCAGTCAGCTGTTTCCTTCCTCAAGCAACACAACCCAGGGCTTCAGAGCCAAACAGCCCTAGTGAAAAGCTGCTATTCTGAGTGGTAAGTTGTACAAGGACACTGCAGGAGCAAGTGTCAAAGCCTGTCATCTCCACAGCCAGCCTGCTGACTGCAATCCCCAAGTCACTCCATTTAATTACCTTTAAGGCACAGAATCAGTTTCCCTGGAATTTGCACTTAAAGATTTGACAAAGCCTAAAAGTTTCAGGTGTGTTTGCTTAGCTGGAACCTAAGCAGGCTTCAACACTCAAAGGAGCCAGATGTTGGATTATTAAATCATTTCATAAGGGAACAGCCAACTGGTGCTTTGCTGATCCAAGCACCAGGATGAACAAACAAGAGGCAGGCATCCAGACTAATGTGTTTCTACTGTTAACCTCCACATTTCTTAGGCTTAACTTAATTGAAAAGTCTTTTTCCCCAGAGGATGGTGCACCAGAGAAGCAGAAACATTCCTAAATCTTGACATAGGATACATCTGAAATGCCCAAGTTCTCCTTGGCATTAGAACTGGCTCCTCACTTCAGCTTCCCTCCTATCCTGATCGTTCCTGCTGCATCTAAGCTCTTAAGCAGAGCCTCACCTCTTTGCAGTTTCTGTACATGGTATTCCAGTGAGGAGGTGTGATCTAGCCACACTATAAGTCACTCTGACTGCCAAGTATCAACTGGTAGTCTTGAAGTGTGACATGACAGCAGTTTAAATCAGGAGGAGTAAAAGGTACAATCCTACAAGTGCAACCGCGTGAAGCAGAGGCAGCAGTGACAGAATCTGCCTCTCCTGCAGCCGCTCTGATAGCTGGGCTGCCTTCATACAGCAGCTTTCACTTAAAGCCAGCCCAGGCTATAAACTGCAACAGTTCAGGAGCAAATACGGGTATCATTTATCTGCTCGTGCTACAGAAGGAGAGGAACCAGGTAGGCAGTGGCATGGAGCAGGGTGACTGCCTTCAGCCGTCTCAGCTTAATTCATCACTGTGTGGCAGAGGTGCTTAATAGACTTGTTCACAAGATCCTTCTAGAACACAGCTCCTTCACTTCTCCCAGGCAGCCTTCTTACTACAGAAGAGAAGCTCACCAAGCTAACTGCTGCACAGATTCCTCTCATACATTCTGCCTGTAAGCCCTTCCTGAGTTATTATTATGCTTGGAGCTGAGTTTTCCCGTCAGCTCCGTGTTAATCTGGGCTGGAGTTTGCGATCAGGACTAAGAAAAGGCAGAAGCTGCGCTGCCAGCTCCTGGGTTCTTGGTTAGTCTTCGCAGCCTCTCCCACTATGATGGCATTATTTGGTCCTCTGCAGCTGAGGCACAGGCTCAGATGTGGGAGCACAAACTGTTGCAGCACTTGCCCTGGTACAGACCTCAGCAGCTGCGTGCCAGGATCTGTTGTTATTGGATGGGAGTTTGTTCTGCTGCTGTTCCTGGAGGGCTTTGCCTTTCAGCCTCTTTGGAAGAGCATCCAAATGCACAGCTAATGAGAGCCGTGGGCTGTGAAAGGAAATAATGGCAGCATCTGAACATACTTCATCAGTCCTCAGGCTGCTGGTGGGGACCTTCCCTTAGTTCTCAGAATGTCATGCACCTTCCTTCCATTTACAGGGGGGTGCAGGGAAAACACGACAGTTCTTACACAGTTGGAGAGTGAAACACAAGCATCTCATTGTCTGCTCTGAACTGATGGCACATGGTGGTGGGGAAATGTTGGTAACCAAACCTCATTTACTACGTGTTGCAGTCATGGGTCCAATCAGCATTCACACTGACCAGCATACACGCAGACAGCAGACCTTGTGGGCAGATGAGAGAAGGACTTGCAAGAGACAAGTCTGTGTGTTTCTCTTCCGCCATACCAAGAGGACTATGCATTTACCACAAAGTATGCTCCAAGAGCGCATCTCTTTCTAGGATACCTTCCCTGCTTCTCTGGAGAACCACGCAAGGGTTGCTTACACTGATACATATTAGACAGAGCCTATAGCCTCCAGGAGAGAGCAGTGGCATACAAACCAAGTATACATGAGCACGTACAAACTTGCTCTGATACCTTCTGCAGAAACTCTGGTGTCAGGTTGGGCTCTTCTCCAGAGCAGAGGCTTAAGAAAGGCTCATGCAGCTTCACACAGGCAGTGCATGATCAGACTACAGTCAGTCCTCAGCACAGCATACAAGTCCACCCAAACAAACCCTGAGGAACTCGCACTAGTGACTTGGAAGGAGATTTACAGGCAGTCATGGGTGGCTTTGTCTTCTGCCTACTCTCTAGATCTCTGTGTTTCTGCCTCCCTATCCAGCAGCCCACCTTACCTGCGATGTACTTTAAGAGAAGATACACAACAAAGCTAGGAGCAGAGAGCACTCTCTCAGACAAGCAGGCTAAGGAAAGATTGGCACAAGGGCATCAAGAGCAGACGAGATGACTTGGCTCGAGGCATCCTTGCCATACAGCCCTTCTCTTCCTCAGGCAGGGCTGTGTCCCATTACCTGCCACATAAAGGGCTGCTCAGGTCCAGGCACTGTGGTCTCAGACACCAGTTACTCCCAGGGACCCATCCATGACAGGCATCTGAGCCAGTTGAAGGTTTCTACCACACAAGATTAAGCTAATTGGTTCTTACCTTTCCAGGCCCTGGCAAAATAGAGCAAGTGTTTTCAGGTTGGTAATTAAGTGTTAATTGCAGCTAAGTTTAGCCCTAATGCCTCATTAGTTTGTTTTCCTCTATTTGTTGCAGCTAGAGCAGAGGCTCCTGCACAAGGATGGGGAGCAGGGTGGGCTTCCTGGGAGGCAGAAGAGTCCCGCAGCGTGCTGTGAGGGTCCTATCAGGAAGCCTCTTGCCACCTCCTACCCAACAGGAGGAGCTCCGGGTGAGACAGAGACCCTTACACCTCAATGCTCTAAATAGCCATGCTCTAAATAGCATCTAGGCAGCAGCTCTGCAATGTCTCTGGTGTGCCCAAGACACACATTAGCCCATTTTCCTGATGCAGTGGATTTTGCATCTCTTCCTATGACACCTTTGCTGGAGCGTTCCCCACCTCATCCGCCACTACAGGTTCTTTGTCATCTCCCATACCACAGGGCTTGTCAGTGGCTCTTAACAAGGGCAGGCAGCACTGAATCTGCTACTGTTCAGTGCCCTGCTCTACTGACAAGGACTTTACTCTTCCACACTGCAGACAGCACCTGGGTTTGGCTCCCACAGGCTGTTTGCTAGTCTCTGAGGAGATAATGGACCTAAGAGTGATGTTGTTGGGAGGGGAAGCTACCTTCCATTAAGAGGTGACAGACACGTTATGGGTCTTACCTTTCTGCAGCATCCCTGCTGGGGAAGGAGATGAGCCCTCTGGGGTAAGGTCTGGCAGGAATCCATTTCTCCAGGCAGAACAAGCAGCTTGGCACTGCAGGGCCTCCTCTTGCAATAGGCAGAGGCACAGCCCTACCTCCCAGTCTACCTCCAGGAATGGCTTCCTACCCTGCCCCATAGTTTTATAGCCTATCCCCTTTCCCAGTATTCCCTGCAAGCCTAATTAGCCAAAACACCAGGTGGGATGATGTCTCCCAAGGCTCCCTTACCATGAAGGCCTGAGGAAGGAAGAAGGCTGAATTGGAAGGATGGGTGATACAGCTGCAGCTCCTTAGGCTTCTCTACACGTGTTCTTCAGCCCGTGGTCACCTTGGCAGGCTTGTTTCATGTATACCCTGCTTTACTGGCCTTACAGAACATGGAATTTTCATAAACTTAAGAAACAGCTTTAAAAATGTGGAAGCTGCTTCTCTAGAATTGAGGCTGCCACGTCTCAGACTAACCCAGGCTTGGCTTATCCCATTTCTGCTCTTCGTAGTATCATAACAGAAAGGAGAGAAGCTCTTAATGAGATGTTTTTGCCGTGGCATCATGCAGTGTTTCTAGGCAGCATCATGTGGTTGTGGTGGAGGACTCACTACACTGTGCTTGTGCATCGTGAGTAGGAGGAGTGGAATAAACACCTCTGAGATAGCACAAGAATCCGGCCTTCTGCTCACTGCTCGGGGCCATCTTGTCATGCCCTAGAGCTGCCCCACTGATTCAGAAGCTCCTGCAGGCTTCCACCCTGCTCATCTCCAACCCTAAATCACAGCTGGACTTCTTGCCATGCACTAATGATAAGTTACCTTCTACCACTTGTGAGCTGAAAGGATGGGCACTGTTGTAACTGTGAATAGGCCACTAACAGAAGACAGCTTAAAGCTTTGTCAGTAGCCACATGCTCCAACCTAGGTTTGAGTAGTGACCAGTGATTACAGATGCTTCAGTTCTTACACCCTGTTCAGTGTATGCTGTGTATGATTGATGATGGGTGGATGGAGGGATCACTCACTGAAATGTGTCATCTCTTAGCAACAGCGACCTTTCAGTGCCTTCTTCAGAGCACTGAGAACTGCATGGCTTCTCCAGCGAGGGGGTGGAAGTAGTGAGGCATATTAATATTGGTTTGCATAAGAGTCATGATGGATTGGAGTTTAGATGAAGCTGCTAATAAAAGCAGCAGTTAAACAGATGAAAGCTAAATTAAAATGTTAGCGCTAAATAGAACAAGACAAGAGCTTTTTGTCTCATGCTGAATCTTGGCAATGAGGCAGGTACCTTTTAATTGTAAAACAAAGTGGCTGTAACAGTGTTATCATTATATTACTGAAGCATTTGATTTCAGTAGCAAAAATATCAGTGTATGAGATCTCTGCAGAGCTTTTATCTAGTTTGAAATAAAGTAGCTTTTCTCATCAATTATGTTACTGGTTGTAGATTATTACAGAGATTAAATGTAACGGCTTTCAAATGACATTCTGGTGGAAAACAATCAGCCACCACTCAAAGCTGCTTCTTTATTAATGAAAGAATGCAATTGAGATGGCAACCAGAGTAGTAGGGAGCACATTGGATTAACTTGTTAATGAGGAGGTGCCGTACTCTCAGTGACAACTGCATGGGCAGAAACTGGGGTTGTCCACGGAGTGGAGATGCTGGTGGAGCAGAGACCCTCCTACAAGTGCATGCGTTCATTTCCATTAGAGCAGGCTGACGTGCTTCAGGATCAGGAACGAAACGGAAGGGTCTATGAAAACACAAACACTTAAACGTGTCCCATGGGTGAAGTTGTCTGCATGCAGGGAAAGAATTAAACCAGAAATACCAGCTTGCAGCTATGGTGCATCCTCAGTCTTTCTGGCTCTTAGGTTAAGAGGGTCCATGCTGGACAGAGGAGGAAGGCTAGATCTAGTGCCACAACAGTGGTGGGTAGATGCTGTCTTGATTTTGTCCAATGCAAAAGCCCTTTGTACTTCATGGATCGCTGTTCTGAGAAAGAACCATGACCAGAAAGCAAAATTCTGCCTAGTAACCTGAGATTTGCTAACAATAGCTTGGTTCTATGCTTGCTTTCTTGATTCTGCTTTGGCTCGGTACTAAACGAGGCCTGAAGGCAAACAGAATTGGTGCTACTTAACATAATACTTTGACAAGCTGCTTCATGTTTTGACCAAATAACTCTGTGATAAATCTACAGAATCAAAATCTTGAATGGCTCCCTGGAGGGAAGGGTACTTTGATGAGGGAGAAGGGATTTTTCAAAGGCATTACGGAGCAGGTTTCTTTCTTTCCTTCAGCAGTGATTAGACAGTCTCTAAATGGTCTTTTTCTGGGCCAGATGGGTTGTTTGGACTAATTGGCAATTGCCTGACTGTTTTCAGGATAGCAGAGTCACTTCCCCCTTCCTCCATCCTTCTGTCACTGTGTTGCTGCAGAGATGCTGCCATGTGGTGGGTCTGCTGGAGGGGAGGATGCAGCCCTCACAATGCAGAGCATCACTGGCCAGGACCCGAGCTTGCACAGCCACATCCAATGTACCCCCAGGAACCCCCAAACCCTCTGAGCTCCAGGGTTTTCTTTCTAAAACAAATTATTATTGCCATGGAAGAAGAGCAGTGTGATGGAGGACTGGGCATTTACAGCTGGCTGCCGGAGGGTGTAAGGCACACAGTTATTCTTCAGGGACATGGGTCCTTTGGTAGAACTGTCCCAGATGCTGGTGCCTGCCATTAAGACCAACTACATCTAAATGTCCTGTACCTAGCACAGAACACATGTGGTTCATGAAGCACTGAGTTCAGTGACCCCAACCCATCATGGACCAGGTTGGTCCTGCTGCAGCCTGTGCTCCCGCCGTTAATGATTATGGGGTTTAAACTTCCAGCCCAGGCACATTTTCTGTTGCCCCCTCTGGGCAATGCTGGTCTCCTGCTTGTTTTGCTTCCTTGCATCCAAGCAGGGGGCAGGAACAATTGTGAGTTGGGGTAGGGAACACTGGTTAATCATCGACCTGTACACGAGCAGTGCAGGATGCTACTCTTTGTAGCTGCTTTAGAGGCTGTCTGTACCAAGTTCTTCACCTTTATTTACCCCTATATAAAGTAGCTGCATACACAGCTGAGGACACTTGTGTGCCTCCAGGAGACATGGCCACATAGAGTGCCCCGCACCACGAGCCTGCAAACAACTGATAAATCATCCAATAGCCTCTTATCCGAGAGCTTGAAAGCCCAGCCCAGGCTGCTTGCCTCTGCTTTGGCACTTGGCAGTGCTGCTCTGGTACAGTTTTGATAATGAGACCTCTGTAACAATAAATATTAATACCATAAAACCCTCTTTATCCATAATTCCCCCTAACTAAACCCAGGCTGTTTCTCTCATCATGATTCACTCACCTCGGTAGCTCCCCTGAGGCTAACCAAGTCCTTGAACTGCTTAATATTCTGGAGTTTTGGAGTGACACAGTTAGTGTTGAATTTTCCTTCTCTTACACTAACAGTCTTGTTTCCAAATTTGAGGAAGATTTTATGGACAACTTGAGCAGAACCCAGAGACCTTCCTTTAGATTTAGGGATTGCCCAGCAAAGGGGTACCACAGTCTATTGGCAACTTCATTAGCATTCAGTGATTTCTAACCAAGGACCACTTAATGGCTGTATCCAAACATCAGACCTGGCTCTGCTGCTTCTACTAAGGCAGGATCTTTCAGTACTGCATGCCAAGTCTACTAACAGACCTTGCATACGTAGTCATTGCAGTCCTACAGTGCCTGACCCCCTCCAAGATCAATGGCCTGTTCCAGGCTGGAATTGCTGTACTGTTGGCGCTCTTAGATGCAGACACATCCTTTCTGTGTAGCACTTGGAGGTCAACTATAAGTCACTGGTCTTTGTGTAAGAAAGCTTTTCTCAAGCAGAACTGTTGGAGATCGAGAGAATTAACAGCTACACAGAGAAAGTCTCCTTGCCTGGGAATAAAGCAGATTATTTCAGTCCTTGACTGTCTCAGACCAGTACGTAGCTTTCATAGCTCATGAAAGCTGTTGCCATTGAGAAGCAGAAAGGTTGAGCTGCACCCAGGACTCGAACTAACATAGGAATGAAGCCTGATTGCACCTAGCAAATGAGCCATGAACCTGGGCTGCACATAGCAGCACACTACACAGCTCAGCATCCGTCCTGTCTTCATCCTGGTCTAGTTTGTAATCAAAGCTGTTTCTGAATGCAAATGGAGACCGAGTTTTCGTTCTAGCTTGAATTCTGCTTGCTCAAAAATAGAGGTGCCAAGTCCAGCTTCCTGCCTCTGCTGCAGATAGGCAAAGAAAACGCTGATTTCTCTTGTAGGTGGCTGAGAGAAACTACAAGACACAGAGCTGGAAGACAGCACCCAAGATGCATATGGTGTGTGATAGCAAGTTTAGAAGCCAGGAGATGGTCCCTCCCTGCAGCATTTACCAAAAGCAGGTGTTAGTCATGCAGATGTAGCTTCTCCAGATTCTCAGCAGCAAACTAGATTCCTCCTCCTCCTCCTTTGGATAAGCATCCACCCTGGGTACGCATGCTCAGCATCACTCTCCTCCGCATCCTGAAGTCACAAAGGCTTTAAGGAGGAGGCTGCAGCCACACAGTTTCTCCTGGCCACAGAGCAGTGTAGATGCTGGAAGTGGAGAACTGCAGTAAATCACCCCTGGTCCTCTTGGGACTCCGTTACGTGTTTGAACCTGTGGATCTTCTCCATCTTAACCTCAACCTGTCCTGCTCGTCAGGAGCACTGATGCTTGCTCTCCATCCCCACACACATGGCTCCCCAGGCTGCCTCTCAAGGTACCTTCACCTTCAGTTTGCCATCCTCCTTTGGACTACATGCGCCAGAATAGCATCATTACATAAACGTGAAGTGTTGCATTATTTAGAGGCCTGAAATCCTGGTACCTGCCTTTGTCAGAGCCTCAGCATGGCAGCAGGATTAGTTTCTCCCCATCTCTGTGCTGTGCCAGTGTAAGCCCCTGCCAGGGCCCTCAGTACGCACCCCTGAAGCCCCCGTCTCAGCTCCCTCCACCTGCACAGCCACACCAGGGCAGCTCAGTGGGTAAAGACCAAATGTACAACGAGCAGGAATCCTCATTTGCTCCCTGCTCATGTGTTTGTGTGAGCAGGATCTGGTGGCCTGGCCCTGCTGGCTGTTGCTTAGCAGGAGACGGGCTGTAACCAGAACAACTGAAAGAATGAAGCAGAAAGCGAGCATCCTTGCTTTGGGATGAGAAACCAACACACAAAATACTGCATTACCTTCCCATGGCCAGGGCAGGGGTCTGAGGCTTCTTCACAGAGCTCTGAGCCTGCCACAGAGTCCTGGCTCCTGCTCTTGTGAGCTTTGTTGCTTGAACATTGATGAACAAGGTTTAAAACAATTGGATCTCCTAACTCGCCTCTTGTCCTACATACCAGGCTGGAGGGCAACGGGGATACAAACATCATGTGTACAAAACCAGGGCCTTCTCTGCAGGGCCTCCTGACCCTGATGTTTATAGGGAAACACAGAATTACTTGCAGGTATCAGAGTGTATAATTGGAGTTTCACTTGTAAGGGTTATTTCAGGTGACTCTGACCTGCTTCTAATGAAATTAGCGCTTCTTATCCGCAGTAACCTAGCAGCTCTTTGAGGTAGGCACCATTTCCATGCTCATGTGCATTCAGTGCCTGGTACTTGAGACTCCATTAGGGTGGGGTCCCAAGACACTACTTCATCACTGAAAGTAATTAATCACCCAGAGCAGTGCGGATGGAAAAGGTAATTTGTTTTCTCCTGCAGAGTGAATAGAGGTAGGGAGGAAAATGAACCATGGCTTCCCGGGGAGCCGGGCTTGGCCTGCCCTGGTGGGACAAGGGCTGTGTGTGGGAAAGGTCCCTATTAAACCTGGGGACAGCAGGGGGTCCCTGGAAGTGACAGTCACACAAAGGGGCTTTTGTCAGACAGGCACCAAAGGGCAGATGATGTCACCTTGTGCTCTCGATGGAGCTCAGCACTATCTCTTTAAGGGAGGAGGCAATGAAAAGGCTGCCTTTATCCCACCCTTCTTGAAAAGCAGGAGCAGCTTTGTTCCAGAACAGTCTGCCTGTTCTCAGAGGTGGCAAGGACTAATTAAAGAGCCACTGCTGGTCTCCCCACCAGCTCCCATCACCTGCAGGAGCTCTGCTCTGCCCCATGGGTGTTGCAGAAGGGGTGTCCGGAGAGGCTGGATGCGCAGCTTGCTCTCCTGTCATTCACAAGCTGCTTCTCTGCAGCTCCCAAAACCCAGACAGGAGGGTGGCTCTTGGTGCTGCTTCCTAAAGGACTGCTTTTTCCCCTCGGACTTCATGTCTTCACTCACACATGACCCCAGAGCATATCCAAAGCCAAAACAGGAAGCAGCCAGACCAGACATGCCCATCATTCCTACTGTTACCTCTTCCAGAAGCCTCTGTCCCCTAAAGAGCATCCTAAAAAGCAACAGAAACCACCTGCATCTCTGCAGAGCTCAAACACAGCCAGGACTAAGAGGCAACTTCCAAGAAGCTGCTTTTGGAGCTGCACTTTGAGCTAAGTCAGGGACTGGCTAAACACAGCTCCAGTGTCCTCATACTGGCTGAGGAGCTGTGGGGCACAGGTCCAAGAAGACCTGCAGATGAACCCAATTAAAACAGTGCTGATGATGCCAAGCAGGAGGCTCCAGAAGCATAAATGTTTTCTGAGCTCAGTTTCAGATCTCTGCAATGTCTTTCATCCCTCAATCCTCCAGTTGTAGTGAGGGGCTGACCACTGAGTTTGGGCATTAGTGAAGGGTTTGGCCAACACATCCCTCATCAGGGAGGTGTTTGTGTGTTTCCTTGTACCAAGTGTGAGGGGCCACACACTGCCCCGGGGTCAGGGAGCAGCCAGGATGGCTTTGCTCAGTGAGGAGGAGCTGATAACATGGCCCTTGTCAGCCAGGACCTCACCACATCGTACCTGAGCAGGATGGGCAGAGCAGACCCTGGGGAGCAGCCAGGCTCAGCCAAGGGTCCATGCATGATGGGGCAGATCTGTTTCCAAGCTGGGAAGTGGGTATTCAGGTTGGGATGAGCAGGTCCATGGCCAGGCATGACTGGAGATCGACACTGCTACCCTGGATCTCAGGAAAGGAATAAGAGCTCAGAGCTGAGCTTAAATGGAGCCTCTGCCTATAAGCATGGATAGAGACCTCAGGTGAGGCTGGTCAGGACCATTAACACCTCTTCACAGTTGGTCAATGTGAGAAGAGCCAGAGGTGAGACGCCTGACCAAACCGGTGCAGATGATTCTGTGGTATGATGGGCACAGTTTGAGCACAAAGACAGGAGTTTCCCATTAATCCTCTCCTCACAGCCATGTGAGTTGTCTCCAGCTCCTGCACCAAGGAGATCCACATGTGCAGGGCACCAGCTCCAGGCTGGCCACAGTAATCCCTGTCCATAACTGATCTGTGACCAGTACATCCCCTGGTGCTTTTCTTGCCCGCACTGATCAAAGTCTAGTCTGTCAGCAGGTCTCTGCCGCTCGGGCTATGGCCAGGGACATCGGCAGTGCTGCTCCAGTGATGCAGGGGCTCTGGCACAGCACACTGGGGAGTCCCTGGGCAGTTCCATACTCTCCTTGAGGGCTCAATCTCAACCACAGGTTCAGTGTCCACACAAACCCTCAGAAATGCCAGGGTCCAGAGCATCTGCAGGGCTGGAGCACAAACCTGCATGTGATTGGAGAAGTTATAGAATCATGGAATGGTTTGGGTTGAAGATACCTTAAAGCTCATCCAATCCCCTGCCAAGGGCAGGGACACCTTCCACTAGAGCAGGCTGCTCCAAGCCCCATCCAGCCTGGCCTTGAGCACTGCCAGGGATGGGGCAGCCGCAGCTTCTCTGGGGATCCTGTTCCCATCCTCAGCACCCTCAGTCCCACCTGGCCCCGCAGGCAGCCCTGCCAGAGCACGGAGTTGGGCACAGATCAATAAACCCCTTGTGATGAACCATGGTCACATTTCCCTGCTGCCCTTCCAAGGACACCCAGAAACCCAGCAGGGCTGTGATGGCTCCTTGGCCCCTTCCAGCTCGCTGTGTGGGGATTGGTCTGCAGTATCTACAGAGAACTTGTTGGATGCTGGAAGGAGCTAATTTAAATGAGGGGGGATAAAACCGGACTTTGGGTACGTTGCCAGCATTCTCCTTGCCTATTGTACTCCCCCTTCTATTTCTGCTTTCCACTGAGCAGTTTTATGTTTCCAAGGATCATAAATTCTCATTTTTCCACTGGGCAGGAGGTGCACTCTCAGCCTCCACCGCTTCCTGCGTCGCTTTTGTGTCCATGTTGCCCAGTTACTGCAGCACAGACCCAGACTATGCCCGGCCACATTCACCCCGGCCATGTCCCCAGGAGCGTGCGCCCCACCGGCATGCACTGGGAGTTCATAGGATGCAGACAGGCACATGCTTCCCAAGATGAACAAAGGAAAGGCCATAACCCAGTGGTTTCCAGCCGGAGGCCATGAGGGAGCCACTGGAATGCCGCTGCCCGCAGGGCTGTTGCGGGAAGGTGGGATGTGATGCAGAAGGGGGATTGGAGGCTGGACCACAGCCTGTGGTCCAAAGGGTATGGGAACTGACAGCGCTGGTTTGTCAGCCCCGGGGTGGCTGTGCTTGGCCAAGCTGCACTTGCTGCGAGCAGAACGTGGGAGTTTTCTGTAGCATCAGTTCCAAGAGGCAGCATTCCAAGCATCCGTAATTCAAACAGCAGTCAAGATAACACCGTGTCCTCATGCCGTGCGGATCAGTTCGGTTTGAAATTAATTACATTCCTCAGCTTGAAATACTTGGATTCATCCTGGCTTTAATTCCTAAAGCAGAGCTCACACGGTACCGGAGGTTGCGCACGGCAGCGGGGGGGAAGGATGCGTCCCACAGGGCTGGGATACAGCCAAGGAGCAGGAGCAGGAGCAGGGGCTCTGGGTCCTGCTGGGGTGCCCGGAGCCAGTCTGTCGGGGGGCAGAGCCGAACGGATTTCCACCTCCTCATTGCCATGCTCCCTGTGTCCGTCCGGTAGGAGAGGTTGGGAAGGGGCTGGGACTGCTTATTGTTGGGGGGTTGTTTATGGACACATCCATCCTGCAGCCTGCCAGGCCGGGACAGGGCAAGGGGAGGTGAGGGGCAGGACAGCAGGTTAAGGGCTGGCTGGAGGAAGTTGTCCATTTCCAAGCTTGTGGCATCTTTGGGCGCACAAAGTACTTACCCAGCAGTGATTGGGGGCACTGATGCACAGCAGCAGCCACTGCTTGAACCGTGGCAGGAGCATGTCCTGGCTCTGCTGCTCTCCCGAGTCCGACCCTTCTGCTCTTTGTCAATGATGCGGTTTTTGGAAACAGAGGCTGCCTTTAAGACCTTCAAACTCTCTATTTTATGACAGTTTCCATTTGCATAATGAAAGCCCTGATACCTTCAGTAATTAATCACATTAAGAATTGCTTCCTTGAATAACTCTATTCATGCAAGTTGTTCTTAGTGCTGGAAACTGCATATGATTTCCAATGTGCATTAGCCCATCTCTTTCATCAGCAGATGGAAGCTGGTAACTGCATGTGTAATTTATATCTGCTTGGGTGGAATTATCAGATGAAATATGCATCACGCAGCACCATTAACATTTCTAGTCATAGAGTCTTCAGCTCCTGGGTAAGTTAAGATTACATGCCAACAGTGTGTGGTACCGTAGGAAAGGCAAGGACTTGAACACGGGGATTTAAAAGCAGAAATGGGAAGTATTCCAGGTCAGGCGCATCAGATAGAGAATTAATGACATTGCTGAATTAAATGAGGTGCATTACCCCTTTTTTGACCTGCATTTTTTTGTACAATGTCCAATCTTGTCCCCATAGTAAAGAAAGCTGCCAGGCTTGATGCTGGATCACCACTTATGAGGGCAACTCCAGATCCTTTAACATCCAGAAAGCTTTTCCCCATAGGATGGCACAAGCAGCGGAAGGCAGCAGAGCAGATGATGCACGCTGCTGTGTGGGTTTGGGTTTGTTGGTAACCTTGGCAAATCTAGGAAAAAATCACATCAATTCAGTAGTAAGAAAACAAAACTCAGTGCCTGGCTGCTCTCTGTGTCAGTGCCAGGTTAGCCAGGAGCCTTGGGCTCAGCTGTGTGTTGGTTGAATGTTCTTACAGATGAAGTCTGCTGTCTTGCAGTGCATTTTTCAATGTGCTTTTTTGCCTTTACATAAATCACATTTAATTAAAACACTGATTCCTGCTTGATAGGAAGCAATTAAACGCCTGTAGCTGTATCCCATCTGCCTCTTGTGTGTAGAGATGGGGAGAGAGCCCAATCCGAGCTGGTGCAGCGTGGGCTCACGGGGCTTTCGCCCAGCCCCGCTCTTGGGAGCACGGTGCTCTCCCAGCTGGTGTTACTGGGCAGCCAGTTGGGGCCAGGCCATCCTACAGCTCCTTTAGAAAGGATTTTAGAGCCCAATCAGTTTTACCTTCTGGCCAAGCTTATTCTGCCCATGCCTGGCACCCCAGCATGTGGGAAACATGTGTTGGCCGTTTGTAGGTGCTCTGATGAGGATGCCTTAGCGAGGCACAAGCAGGAGCAGCTATGAGCTGCATGGAGCAAGAAGGACCAACGAACTCATGCGCCTCCTTCCTCAATGATGCTGTGTCAAAAGGCCCAATCCAGAGCAGAGTCTGAGGGTGCTGCCTGCAGATTGCAAGGGTCAAAACTGCCTCAGGTGCCGTGTGAAGGGGAGGTGTGTGTCACTGGGGCAGAGGAGAAGATCTGAGCTCTGCTCCTGCCTGCCCCATGTGCATCCCCAGCTCCAGCTGCCCCCAGTATGTCTCAGGGTAGAGTGTGCCTTCATCCTTAGTGACATGGTTTATGGTTGATGATTTTAAAGGTCTTTTCCAGCCTAGTTGATGCTGTGATTTTGCTCCTGCTGGCTGTATGGCTCTGCTTGGAGCTGAAGCTCCATGGAATCATAGAATAGTTAGGGGTGGAAAGGACCTTAAGGTCATCCAGTTCCAACCCCCATGCCATGGGCAGGGACACCTCCCAGTAAACCATGCCACCAAAGGCTTTGTCCAACCTGGCCTTGAACTCTGCCGTATCCTATCCTAAAGTATCCATACGTATCCTGAAGTCAGGCTGGGGTGGTGTGGTAGCTGGCTGGAGTCTCTACAGAGACTTGCCATCGCTCCTGGCAGCAGCCAGAAATGCTGCTGCTCCCAATTGTTCCTTTCTGTCCAAGAGAGAAGGAAAAAGCATCTCTGCAAAATCCAGACTTGGACTTTGCTTAAAGCATTTGAGTAAAGAGCCTTGTTTGACTGTAATTGCACCTCTGTTGCTACAAAGGGAAAATAAACTGGATTGCTCTCTTTCTTGGAAAGCTCAGCTAGTATTTTCCCAGCCATTTGTGCATAAAGAAAGATAAATAGCTCTTTAGTGGGCAGAACAATCCATCCCGGCTTTATTGACATGCATGCAAGCAGACAGGGAGAAGCAGTTTGGTGGTGCTGAGAGCAGGGGAGGGGGAAGCTCCATCCTGATGGAGATGGGAGCACACAGCAAGGCTGGGCTGCGGTTGCCAGCAGCACTTGGGTGCTGAGACCAGCAGCCCCCCAGATGTGTGCATCTCCTGCGGGGCCCCCCAGCCCACAGCAACCTGCAGGATGCTCTCCCCACCTCACCCATCATCTCACTCCTCGCTACAGGGATGTGTATGGCAAACTTAGCCCTGGTTTCACATGCAGCAGTGCTAGAGAGAGGTTTTTAAAGAGCTTGTCTCAGAGTAATAATTCATGGGGAGATCAAAAGGCTGCGGTTTAATCTGGGGTTGTCTGATACCATAAACCTTTCAGAGTGCTAAGAATTGAGTGAGCAGCATCAAAAGCCTGATAAACACAAAAGCCAACCAATTTTCTGCCTGTGAGCCTGGTGTGGCTTACAATGGGTGCTGAGGAGCTGAAGAGATGCGTATCTTCTCTGCAGTGCTTGGGTGCCATGCTGACACGGAGCCACACGCAAAGTCCTTCAGTTTCATGCTTCTGAAAGAGGTGCCTGGGCTCCCTTAACATCCCCATTGCTACCTGCAGCTCTGCCACGATGTCCCCTTTGCTACATCCCAGCCCCGTTACAGCACCATTGACAGTATTAGACTATTAAAATGGGATTTGTAACCTCTGCTTTTCCACTATGGTAACTACATTGAGTTAATCCAAAGGATTTCATCTCTAATAGGTACCGGGTGGCTGTTCCTTTAGCTACACTGACAGTAAGTGATGTGCTGGTTTAGATAAATTGAGGATCTGGCTCCAGAATGCTGGATTTCTGGTAGGGACTGGAAGATACAAGGCAGCAAAATGCTGTATTTGGAAACCAAATACAGTGTCTGAACTGGGGCCAGTAAGGGTCAGTGCTGTGACCACAGGTCTCCAGAGCAGAAGGGCTCAGCAAAAGCAATGCTTAAAAGCCATAAGTTTAATTTTTAACCCAAGCGGAGGTGAGTTCAGGCTGCAAACACCTGCAGGTGAGAGCTGGGTTGTTCTCCTGAGCACACCGAGGTTAATGTGATTATGGAAATGACTGAGGTGTAATTGCGTTATTGGCACCCATCTGGCCCTCCCTGCAATTCACCAGTGATTTCATATTCCCCATGCACTGCAGCACTGACATACAAGGGCGCTGGAGATGCCATAAATCACTGCGTGGTGTTTGCTGCAAGTGCAATCTCCTGTTGAGCCTCTGAGGCAGAGTCCCACTGGACTGGGCATGGCCAATGCATCAGGAAGGTTCTTCCTGGATCCGAATTTACAGTCTCTGGATATAGTCCAGAGGGTTGAGCTATGCTTATCCTCTCCCAAAGGATGCTCCTGACAAAGGCAGGATCCTGACCAGCATCCCAGCTACAGCAGTGAGCCCTTCGCAACATGGATTTTCCTAGCGGGATGAAACAGATTCCTGCTTCCCTCGGCAGCTGAGATTAAACACATGTAAAACACCAATAGCACACACTGTCCTGGGTACTCTCTTTTCTAACCTGGGTTTTTCCTCCCATCAGTATGAATTCAAAGCCAAGAACATCAAGAAGAAGAAAGTGAGCATCATTGTGTCTGTGGATGGGGTGAAGGTGATTCTGCGCAAGAAGCAGAAGGTGAGGCTTCCCAGCCCCACTGGGGCACCCAGGATGTTGGCTCTAACCATGTGTGGGTATCATCACTGTTCAGGATGGTCACACTTCTAATCAAAACTGGCCTTACACCCCCTGAATTTTCTTAAAAATCCCCGCTTTTTCACAAGAAAACACTCAATTTCCCATCGAACTAATAACAAAGCCTCACTGAATAACGAGTGGGGAAATGACGCTGTGGGAGGAGGATATATTGTTGGATTTCCCATCAGAACTGTCAAGCTTTCAGGAAATAGGTTCTTTTTCTTGGTAATACCAGTAGGCTTTTTCTGCACTGCCTGGGCTGAATGTCCCTCAGCTCCTCGCTCAGGCAGAGCTTCCTAAGCCCTGGCTCAGAGCCTTCTTCCCCAAAACGTGTTACTCTCTTGCATATTTGATGCTATAAATCAGTCTTAGGGACCATTTTCAGCCCTGAAGGCTGGGATCAAATGACCAGCTCTGATAAATGAGTAACGAAATCTATTTTTATCCAGGATACCAATGAAACAGCCATTGCTCATGTAGTCAGACTGTAGCCTGGATTCCAGCTGGGCACAGAGGCGCCATTCTCAGGGCTCCTGCCCATCATCATGGTGGAGTTTCATTCTTACCTGACTCACTAACTTTATTTCTGCCCTCTGTTTACAGAGGAAGGAGTGGACCTGGGATGAGAGTAAGATGGTGGTGATGCACGATCCTGTGTACAGGTATGCACAGGGGGCTTACACCAGTAGGTCCCATCAGCCCTGAGCGATGTGCATCCATCCTCCCCCTTGCTGAGTTCCCTTCACCAAGGCTGTCTTTCCAAAGGACCATGAAACATTAACGAGGATGCAGAATTGCTGCTGATGGAGGATCCTTCTCATACATTTTTAAGGGTGAGGTGGGCTGATGTAGCTTTGAAGCTGCCTCTGCTTTGAACAGTGTTAGCCTAGGTAACCCCCAGAGATGCCTTCAGCTCGCATGACTCTGATTCTGACTCTGAAGATAGGCTTCCTGTGGTTTTCTTCAGAGCATGGCTCACTGTGGGCTTCTGAAGAAGAGCCTTCCTCTAAGGTGTAAGTGCTTGCAATGAATTAACCCATACAGGACGTGGTAAGATAGCACTGACTTTCCACAGCACTTCCCATGGGATCTCCAAGTATTCTGCAGACCACAGGCCCTACGCAGAGGCTTACACTGCCTGTAAACCTGGCACCTCAGGAGCCATCAGGCAGCCTCAGCAGTGGTGTGTACCCCCTGGACACAGCTCAGAGCACAGGTTGCAACAGTGCTTACTTGTACCATGAGCACAAGGCCTGCAGCCTCAAGGACCGGGATCACCAACACTGGTTTTCTGTGTTAGAGCCCATGGTGAGGAGATAAGGAGCATTATCTGTGCCTACCTCTCACTTCTGGCGTTCCTTACAGATAATATCAAGACATGGTATATATACAGCAATAATTGCTCCCACTGCAGGTTCAACACAAAAACATCCCAGTGACAGGAAGGAGTAAAAGAAAACAACATTTCAAGAATCCCTTTGGTTTCTTCTCTATTCAGAGCTGAACTCTCCTCACGTTTTCACCCAATTAAATCAAACCTAGAAAGAGATCTTTCCAAATGGTTATGCAGCACAGGCAGAAGGAGTCAGCCTGAACAGGAGAGCTTTGCAGTACTATAGATTTTTCAGCTTTCCCACTGCATCTTTAAAAAGCTTTTTCTGCTTCAGAAGGTTTTCCATCAAGACAGAAACACTCTAAATCTGTCACCTCCTGATAACTGCAGGAGGGGCTGTGCACCAGCACCGCATCGTTCCTCCAGCCCTGGGTGCTGTGAGCCAGCCTGTGTGGGGACACTGGGGACCCTCTGAGGTTGTTTGGGGGCAAAGACACCCCTGGGTGTTTAACTCCCTTTGTCTCTCTCCCATCCAGAATCTTCTACGTGTCTCACGACTCGCAAGACCTGAAAATATTCAGTTACATCGCAAGGGATGGTGCTAACAACTCCTTCAGGTGCAACGTCTTCAAGTCGAAGAAGAAGGTAGGATGCTCCTGGGGCTACAGCCAGGTCATCCCTGGGGGGTGGTCACCAAGGGAGCCAAAGTGACCACTGAATGCAGATCCACGGGGAGAGACCAAGGCAGCACCAGTGCTGGATGCCCCCAGCATAACGTACCCAGTGTCTGTCCTCTCCTGCCCCCGGGCCTCATCCTGCAGGGAGATAACAGCACCCATCTCCAAGAGCAGGGGAGCGGGGGGTTGTGGCAGTGGCCGCGGGGGGTCTGAGCGTCCCATGGGCTTGCTCCGCAGAGCCAGGCGATGCGCGTGGTGCGCACGGTGGGACAGGCCTTCGAGGTGTGCCACAAGCTGAGCCTGCAGCACGCGCTGCAGAACGCCGATGGGCAGGCGGACGGCGCCAGCGATAAGTCAGCCGAGGAGCAGCCGCTGGAAGGTGACGTGTGGGTCCCTGTGGGGCAGGGGCAGATCCCTCTGCAGAGGGGGGGCTTTGAGGTGGGGACCTGCAGGGTGGCAGTTCCTTCGTGGGCCAGCTCTAATGATGGTGAGACCTTCGGTTCCATTCAGACGGGGGGCACAGGGATTCTGCCCTGTCTCCCCTCTCATCCTGGGCACCAGGAGCACAGAGGTTAAGCCCCATTGTCCAACACGCTGAGGGTCTGCGTGAGGCACCAGCCCCTCATCTGGCTTGTTCCCTTCCTCCTGCCTCTCTGCAGCATTGAGAGGGTTGGAGCATGTCCCTGAGCTGTCACCCTGGCTGCCAGCCCTGCTCCAGGCCCTGGGTTCTTGCTGTGATCCTGCACAGGGGGGCTTGGGTTTATGTGTCCATCTTGTTTGAAGTTCACCAGATAAAGGGCTCCAAGATCACGGATGAGGTTTGCATCGACTCTGATGGCATCTATGTGTCCGAGAGGGGACCCAGCGAGCTGCCAGGTGCCAGGGGGGACCTCGGCCTGCTGAAACCTGGGCAAGCCTCAAAGGATAAGAACTGCCAGGTAATGGGGTGGGCTGGCGGACAGTCCCTGTGCTCTGCCTCTGCTGGGGTCCCTCTGCTTGGGGTCATTGTATCATAGCTTGACTTGGAGGGACTTTCATGAAGACCCCATTGCAGACACCCCCCATTGCTCCTTGCAACAAAGCTGTGTCAGTGCTGGGACAGAGGGAGAGGCAAGAGGCACAGCGCATGGCTGAGCAGGCTTCAAACAGCCTGGATGAGCACAGGCAGGGCAGAGCACAGCGGAGCTCTGCTGGAGTGATCACCCAGTGCTAGAGAGAATCGAGGCAGGACCTTCCTCCTGCAGCAGCATCCACGCAACAGGCAGAAACTAAAAGGAGGTGCCTGGTGAGACAACCATTTCCCTGCCATACAGGGTGCATTTCTGTGCCCCTGTTTGCTCATCTGACTGCTGATACTGACATCCGGCTTCCCTCACCCCAAGGCTTAGGGAGCAGCATCCCTGAGGGGTCCCAGCCTGGCAGCACACACACCCAGGGTGCATTCAGCACGAGCAGTGGTTTCACCCTAATGAATAGCTGCTCTGCAGAGCTCCCCTGTGCACGCTTCCCGGCGGCCTGAATGGCATCACTTCATCACACACAATCGTATCGCTTGCAGGGCCTGCCTGGAACCAGCTGCCGTGAAACACACTCAATGGGATTCATTTCTGTGCCTGGAAAGGCAGAGCCTTCCCTGCAGCTTCCTTTGGGGGCTGGAGCTGCCCAAGCAGGGAGAGCAGGGGGCAGAAAGGCAGCACCCACTACACTGTCCCTAAACACCCCCTGCCAGGGTGGGAGGCTCCCTGCCGAGACCCCCAGTGCGATGCATGGGGCCACTGCAGGTTCCTCAGGGCACAGGAGGTGGCTCTAAGCTCACCCTGTGCCAACCCAGCAGAGCCCGGCCTTGAGCACCGTGAGGTGCAGGGGGCTCACGGCCGTCAGGAGCTGCTCTGGAAGCACTGCTCTTCTCAGGCCAGTATTTCCACTGCTGGGACCACTTTTAGTACACTGATGGCCCTGACATAACCACTGTTGCCACTGGCAAATGTGTCAGGCAAGGGGATACGGTCCAGCCTGGGCAGCCCCATCGTGGGGAAAGTGATGGGGTATCTGGGTCACTCCCTGCCATCTCCTCCCTGGGGTCCTGCGCTCTGTTTGGAGGCGCAGTCAGACACAGATGATTCAGCCCTGCAGCTCTCTGGGAGTGGACTCACTCCAAAACACATTCCCCATGGATCACAGAGACATGCAGAGCCTGACACACAGCCCAGGGCTGTCCCCTCAACAGACCCTTGGAGCCGTGGGGACACACAATCCAAATCCTCTCACCCTGTTCCTTTGTGCGCAGGATGCTGAGAGCTGCTCGCTGCACCCGGCTGGCTCCCAGCCACTACTCAGCCCCAGCAGCCCCTGCTCTGCGGCCTCCATCACCCCGCTGGCCTCCCAGCACTGCCTCCAGCTGCTGCAGCAGCAGCTCCTCCAGCAGCAGCAGCAGACGCAGGTGGCCGTGGCCCAGGTACGTGTCATGTCCTGCCCTCCCCTGGGGCAGCATCAGCCCTTCTCCTCTCCCTGCTCCAGGCCAGGCTGGGCTGATAAAGGGGACCAGGGGGGAATGGTACAGGGAATTCACAGGCACGAAGCTGCCTGCAGGCACAAGCCCAAGCTGCTGTAACAGGGTCACAAGCGGCTTGGCAGAGCCACCAGCTCCCACTTCATCCAGTTTTCGGAAGCCATCCCTACCAAGCTTCTTCCTGCAAACTGGCATCCGAGCGGGGCCCCCCTCGACATTCCACGTTACCGGGGATCAGCAGATCCCCTCCATCCCATTCCAGCAGCCCCGGGATGCGGCCGCAGCTCCCCCTCCGCTGCTGGACCGGCTCAGTGGGTCCCGGTGGGGTGCGCGGCGGGGCCGGCAGAGGGCGCCGGAGCGCCGCGGCTCCCTGTCCCTGCCCGGCATCGCCCCGTCCCGCACCATCCCGGTCCCCATCGCCCTTCCCGCATCATCCCGGTCCCCATGGCCCCGTCCCGCATCATCCCGGTCCCCATGGCCCTTCCCGCAGGTGCAGTTGCTGAAGGACCAACTGGCGGCCGAAACGGCGGCGCGGATCGAGGCGCAGGCCCGGGTGCGGCAGCTCCTGCTGACCAACAGGGACCTGCTGCAGCACGTCTCGCTGCTGGTGCGGCAACTGACGGCGCTGGAGGCCCGGGACGAGCCCCGGCAGCCGAGTGAGTGTAACGCGGAGGAGCCAGGGGTGGCGCATCCACTGTGCCCAGCTTCACCCTGGAGTTAGGGGATTGGGTGCTGGGGTGCTCCCAGCATCATCGCTCTGGACCGTTTCTGCATTCATCACGGACCCAGGGAGCAGTTGGGATGCTCCCATCACCATCACAGCCGGCTGCGGGGGTGCTTTGGAGCACTACTTGCAGTCACAGGGAGCAATTTGGGCACTCTCTGGTGCCATCCCAATAAGCTCTGGGGGGCTTTGGAGCATCTCTGCACCCCTCATAGTCCAGGGCAGCAGCTGTGTTGGAGGTCCCCAGCTCCTCACACCCCCGTTTGTCCCCCTCTCACCAGTTGACCGCTCCCTGCAAAACCTGTCCCTGGCTCAGTCCCTGTCCCTGAACCTGAAGAACCACTACAGCCTGGACATCCACCTCCCGTCCACCTCCAGCCCCGCCAGCATCCTGGGCAGCCCCGTGGGCCCCGGCTCGCTGCCGGCCCTGGGCCCTGGGGACTCCTACCTCAACCTCATCAGCCTGGAGAGGAGCAGCCACCGCTGCGGCAGCAAGGATGGGGACGAGTGCCTGGCGGTGCTGGAGGGGCAGGATGGGCTCAGCCGGCGCGTGGAGGGCTCCGAGGTCAGCGACTTCGCTCTGCTCAATGGGAGCAGCCGGCAGAAGGGGGATGACATGGACAGAGGGGACGAGGACAGGTAGGATGTGCCACCGCCACCTCCCCCAGCTGGAGCAGGAGCACCCCTGCCCATCACCTCCTCTCTCTGCCTTCCTTCCCAGGCGGCCGCAGCCCATTCCCAAGCTGAATCCACCACCTCCCATCCTACGGAAGAGGTCGAGCAAGACCTCCCCGAGCCTGGAAGTGGAGGTGAAGCCCGAGAGTGCTGCCCACATGAGCCTGCCCAGCCCCGGCATCTCCAGCCTCACCAGCATCGCTGCCAGCTCCCTCACCCTCCTGGACCCTGAGGCAAGGACTCCCGCACGGAGCAGTGCCTCCAGCACAGAGCCCATCCCTGCTGGGACCTGCCAGCGCACTCTGGGCAAGGGCAGGACAGGGGAGAGCGGGCAGATGTCCCCCCTGGCCAGCATCCATGACCCTGCAGCCACTGAGGCCCTGGCCAAGGACTTGGCTGCCCTGGCCAGCCCCATGGACAGCACACTGCTCTTCTCCCCTGCGGACAACACGTGCTTGCACATCAGCTTCTCTGAAGATGAGCTGCTTGAACCGGGGCCGCACACTGCCCTGGGGCCCACCAGGGTCCCCTCTTAGTGGGAGTGCAGTAGGTGGCAGCTGGCTCCCAGCAGCTCCATCCACACTGCTCCACCAGCCCACACTGGGGCTGGGGGTCCTGATGCTCTGGCTGGGAAGCAGATCTCTTTGCTGTTCCCATCCCATGTATGGGGCTGCCACACAGGATGCGACCTGGCCAGCTCATGCTCTCAGTCTGCATCAGCTCACACTGCCCTTCTGCTGCCCCATCCTGTCCTGTCCCTTCTCGCACAGCAGGGTGCTGCTTGGGCTCCCTGCTCCAGGCAGATAACTCATGTTCACCACTACATCCCTTCTGTTGGCCAAGTGGCTGCAGGCAGCCCCGCACCAGCCCCTGGCAGGATGTGTGCCATCACCTGCTTGCAGCTCCAGAGGGCCAGGAGCAGGCAGACAGCCCTGCTGGAAGCCAGGGGTGGTGCTGGTTTGACTCACCCTGGGGAGGTTCCCTCCCAGCCACCCTTCCCATGGGATGCTCCACAGCAGAAACAGCCCTGGGGGCTGAGCAATGGGAGCACCCAGGCAGGGGCATGGCACGGTGCGGGGCTGTGAACACCCGGACACGAGGCTGCTATCCCTAACCCCATTGTGGGTTGTCAGCTGCGAGTGGGACCAGGCAGCACAGGCACAGCTCCCCAAGGTGGGTGCCAGGCTGCCATGGGCTGTCCATGCTGTGCCCAGCCCAGCTTTTGGGGACAGCAGCCCCAGTGCCGTGTCCCCACAGGGCAAAGCCACCACTGCCTCCCTCCACAGGTGCCTTTTCCCATGGCCCAGCACTGGGGCCACCCCCAGAGGCCAATGATGGGTGCAGAGGTGGCCACTGGAGCCCTGGGCTGCAGTGAGTGACCCCCAGAGGGAGGGTGCCCCCGTGCCTTGGGGTCAGGGTGGAAGAGCTGCTCCATCGTGCTGGTTTCAGGGTGCTGAGGTGTGGTTTGGGTTTGGTCTCGGAAGTGCAAGTGTCCTGGGAGGAGTTAAGTGTAAAAGAGAAGCCCCGCTCCGGGTGAAGGGCACCAAATGGTCCCTTAACCACGGGCGGGTTTTAGGGAGGGACCCAAGGAGACGCTCGTCCCTCTTGGTTGTCTGCAAGAAGGCATTGGGAAAGTGTTGGAGGGTCGAGATGGGAATGTGCCAAGCGGGAATGGAGACTGGGAGCAGCCACACTGCCCGATCCAGGCACGGTGCTGCTCCCATGGGGGGCGAGATGGGACATGCACCCCAGAGCCAGCCGTGGCCGGGAGGAGCCGGGTGGGAGCTGGCAGCATCCCCACTGAGGCCTGTAAAGCTGGGGCTGGGCTGTCCCATAGTGCAGTAGATGCAGCCCAGCCTGTCCTAGGAATGAAGTCGCTGCAGCTGGTAATGACTTTTAAAGACTATAAAATAAAGGTGTCCAATTTGCAGAGCGAGTGCTGTGGTCTCTGCCCCCCCCCCCCCCGGGGGATGTGCGCAGTGAGCCCCAGGCTGTGCTGGTGCCCTTGGATGTGGATTGGGACCCTCCAGGTATTCCCAAAGAAGAGTGAGCCCTGCTGTGCTTGGAGGCTGCCCCCAGGCACCAGCCTGTCCCCTGCACCCTCCGGTCCACAGCCCCGTTCAAACAGCTCCCAGCCCCCAGAGTAGGTCCCGTGTCCCCACAGAAGCTACCACACATCCAACAGGTTCCTCCATCAGGGAGGGGGCCCATTTCCAATGCAGACCCCAAGCCCAGCAGCACTCAAACCGTGCTGCATGGCACCAAGCGCTGCTGCCTCCTGCAGCCCCACCAGAACAGGCAGCCCCTGCTCCCCACACACCCCCTGTGCCCTTTCTTGTCCCCATTCCTGCTCCAGAGACAGCCGCTGGCCCCACACTCAGGATGGGAGTACAACAGGGAGGAGGCAGATCACAGGCAGGGGCCAAAGCCCCTACGAGGTGAGGGAGGGAACCCACGGGTGATACAGCACAGAGGATGGATGGGGACCCCATGAGGCTCCTGCCATGCAGGAAGGGGGACCCAGCGCAGCCCTGGGTGTCGGATGGACCAACAACCTCTGTGGTGGTCCTGAGCCGCCCTCCATCCATGGAGCGGATGCAGCCTTCCACACGATGGAGCCAGGAGCAGGGGGCCCTTTCCTAGGCCCACTGCACACATCTGCCGGGGGGGGGGCTGCCTGCATGGGGAGGGGGCACTTCCAGCCCAGCATCTTATTATGCTTCCTTCATGGGAAGAAACTTTTTCCTCTGCTGTCTGGTAAGCTGCTAGCAATCATCAGGCAGGCAGGTGGTAAAGATTCACATCCATCAAACAATGCCATTTAGTTTGTAACCTGTGACTAAATCTGGTGTTAGCTTTAATTTCAGAGTCTGCTTTAGGGCTCGCTTGTTAATCTCTATGCAAAGCAGATGAAATGAATATGCAGCATTTTGGATGTAATTGTACCGCTTCAATTCAGCACTATAATTTTCCAAACAGGATCTTGCAATCAAGCTTCTATTCATTAGTGTATAAACAATTTAGTTTCTCAGCTCTCCAGTATGCCAATCATCTCAATGGAGTGAGCATCTCCGACAAAAAGAGGAGGAAAGTTTCCTTTGTGTAACAGAGGTAAAAGTTGCTCCGTACTTCGGACAATTCCCGCCTGGCAGATCCATGGGCTGTTCCCATGGAGTGGTCCGTTCCCGGTGCCCCACAACACTGACCCACTGCAAACAGCATCCGGGGGACAATACCCTGGCGACCTCCCAGCCAATATACCCCAGGCCCCCAAACAAGAGCCCCCAGCAGATGAACCTGGACCACGCAGGATCAGGCTGCCTGGAAAGGTCTGATCAGCATCTCCCAGCGATGCTCAGGGTTCCCAAAGCAGCCCATGGCTTTGGGAATGGAATGGCCACCCCAGGCAAAGCCCCTGCACGTCTTCATCTTCCCTACACCACACACCAGCTCAGCCCTCCCTGCTGGAACCACAGGACAGGGCACCATTGAGCACCCCACATCCAAGGACACCTCCCATCCAAGGACTAACAGCAGCCCCCCCATAGTGGGTGGCACAGCGACGACTATGAGGCAGCCTCATGCTCTCAACCCCTCACATCTGGGTGCTTTCCTCAGCAGGGACCCACGGATGCTGCACACCCGCATCCAGCACCAACCGCATCCCCATCCCTCCGCTCCCATCACCGCCGAGGGACCGAGCGCCTCGACAAAGGGAAGCGCTGCCGGCGGAGCGCGGGCTCCGTCTCCAAATGAATATCGACAGCGCTAATTACAGGCCGCCATGCAGACAGCTTATTAGCTCCTCACAAAAAGACGGTATTGAACTCGCAGCCCGCGGTATTCACGGAGCGCAGCAAGACGCTCCCCAGACAGCGCAGCGACCCAGGCAGGCGAGCAACCTCCAGCAAAACTAATTACTTCCTGATTGTCTACGGCCACCCACTGGGTATAATAGTATAGACTAAATTTGGCATATACATAACTAAGCACTCGGCACCAATTTGGCGCGCAATAATCATCCTCTGTGTTGCATAATTAAAATCTGATCACTTGGAATAATTATTTCATATTCTCACTATTGGGTGAGGATTGCATAATGCGGGGTGGTGGGAGCCTGGGCAGGGAACTGGCCATTCTTACAGGCGCTGGATCCCCGGGAATGGTGTTACAGCTCCGGGCACGGTAAGAGACCCGCTCAGTGCTGGCTGCCTCCGATGGGTGCCAACAGCGCTGTTGGTCAGCACTGGAGGAGATGGAGTCCCCTTTATTCTGCCCCTCTGTAGCAACGAGCACGGTCCCTCCGATCCCTCACTCTTAGGGAAGGGCTCTACCCACTCAGGACAGGCTGTCCCCGTGTCCCCAAGCAAACACCCTTTGCATTGACCTTTCCAGGCAGGCTGCTGCCACCCGGCCGGGATGCTCACCACCGCCCGACCCCATTGTGCTCGTGCGTCTGCTAAAGGCATTTGGAAAGACACGGCAATAAGAAATAAAACCCCAAGTGGAACGTGTGTGTGTCTGAGCCATTCGCTTCCTCTGGCGGCTCCCCGGGGACCCGGCGAGGAGGAGAAAGAATACATGGATATTGCACGCGCCCTGGCACCTTGTCCCGGGCCAGCCCCGCCGCCGGCCGCTGCCACGGCCTCATAAATCACAGCGGGCGACAGCGTTTCACAGCTCGCTTCCCAGCCAGGATATGGCCATTCCTGCTGATTACACGGCCGGCGCGCGGGGGGAAGCTGCATCTCCCACTTCCAGGAAGGGAGGATCCGCAAGGAAAATGCATTGATAAAAAGAAGAACGAAATCAGCTTTGTTCACGTTGCGAATCTCCCATTGTTCCTGCTGCGGCCGTCAGCCCTCGCTGGAGAAAGTATTTCCTCAGCAATAAATCTCCTGGGCTCCTCGCCTTGGCACCGGACCCTCCGTGGGTTGTTTTGACAGACAAAGCAGCTTTAGCAGAGGGTAATTCATGGTGTGATTGGGGGGGATAAGGGACATCCCCTGGGCTGTGCCCAACCCGGGGGTCTCTGTCCCTTATCCACAGCCGGACCCTCAGCAGGGACCTGCACTGTTCCTATATCCTCCCCATTGGCACAGCACGATCTGGCACAGGCCTGGGGGAAGCAAATCTGCCCGCGGCCACGGTAATCCCAGCACTGAAACACGGATCGTGCGGTGGCCAAGCACTTGAAATACGGGAGCCGGGCTGACAGTGGTACAAGAAAAATAGATCAAGTTCCCAAGAAAATAGAGGCAAACTGGTCTGATGTTCATCAGCATCTTCAGCCGCCTTTCGGGAAGCCCCAGCCCGTTCCTTCATTCCTGCTCTCTGCTTTACAAACCACTTAATTCCTTGTTGCTTTGGAAACCCTCACAAAGACCCTCTGCATCCCCCAAAATAACGAGCAACAGATGCTGCTCTGACCTCAGCAACTTCCTGGAAACATACATTTGTCAAAATAAAAATAAAAAGATTAATGTGAGGAAGGCTCCTAAATTATAAGGAAACAGCAGACGGAGCCCAGCCGCGCATGCCTGCCGTCGGGAATGGTGAGCACTCGGACAGAGCAGGAACATGGGGATGGACAGGGAGAGGGCTGCAGGACTGCGGGTCCCCGTGGCCCTGCTACCCCCCGGCCCCAGGAGGAGATGCAGTGGGTGCAGTGACAGCCCTGCCCTATCCCATCCACACCACCTCGAGGGGCTGCAGTTTGGGACCAGTGACCCACAGAGCTGCTTTAAGTCAGGTCTGCAAGAGCATCTGAGAGTCAATGAAGAACCAGATGCTTTCGGCACGAAAGCCATCCCTGAACAACCCCCACCACCAAAAGGGCCGCACACCCTTCACTCCTCCCATGTTTCTTGGTTTATAGGAGCAACTGGTTTCTTCTAGAGAGGTTTAAAGCCCCTTTGCTCATCCCGCAGGGGGAAGGAGATGTGCAAACAGGTAACCAGGAGCTTCCCTGTTATGAGTGCTTGAATACCCGTGGGTTTCAACCTCACCCTCTGGCTACAGCCACCGCGCTCGTGCATGGGCACAAAGGCCCTGCCCAGAGCACACACAATGCCACGGCTCCTGGCAGCCACTCTGGTGAGTGACCCATGGCACAACCCACCCCCTGCAGCCCCCAGCACTCACCAGAGCCACGGGCAGGGAGGCAGCACAGGCTCCATACAGCAGAAACCCCTTCTCCTTCCCAGCTTTATGGGATCAGCCAGAAAAGAGCTGCTCCTTGGCCTGGTGGGATGGGGCTGGGTGGAGCTGGGGATTTGGTGCACCTGGAGCAGGGGGGTTATGGGCACATTGGGCATCCCCATCCCCATCCCCATCCCCATCATCATCATCTCCTGGTTGCGCTCAGCTTTCTGCTGTGGGACCCAAGGAGCATCCCTGCCATGAGGGTGCTTTCTCCCCGGGGACCCCATGACCAGGCTGGGGATGCACCCACCTTGGTGAGAGGCTGCAGCACCCTCGGTGAATGCTGCACCGGGAAAGCAAATCCTGACCCAGGCTGGGCCGGGGGCTCAGCCCCCCCAGCACCAGCCGGGATTCCTGCGGTAGCCATGGCAACGGCCATATACATTTACATATTGCTCCCGTTAATCACAGGGACATGGGAGCAAGTGGCCTCACCGAGCTGCTCCCCCCCTGCACAAGAAGGGCTGCACCTTCCCCACCTCATACCTGCAGCCCTTCCCCTGTGTCGCCCCTTCCCCGTGCCCATGGGCAGCTGCCTGTATCCAGGCATGCTGGCACCTTCAGCAGTGATGCCCCTGTACCAAATCCTGGGTGAAACCCATCAGGAGGAGAAGCACCAAACCCTTGGCTGCTCTGGATGTGTTTGTCTGACCTCTGCCCTTGGTAAAGGACCCGGAGCGGTTGGATCAGATGGAGATGTTCACACTTAATCACATCATCCCCACCTCGCTGCCAAATGTCCCCCATTCACCCACCACAGCTGCCTTTGCCCATTGGTGTTTTGGGACCAAACACAATCCCCTGGGATGGAGGATGTGAAGGTGGATGTGAACCTCCACGTTTTGCTTCAGCCAGAGCAGGCAGCAAAAGCCAGGCAGGGAGAGCACAAACCCCATGTGAGGGGGCATATAAGGTGTCCCCAGGCAGCATTGCTGCAGGGGCAGCATTCCCAAACATTCCCAGACATTCCCAGCACCCTGCAGCTCATGAGAGACAAGGCGGGGTCCTGTTCTGCTCTTCACTTCCAAAACTAACACCCAGGCAGTGATTAAACATTGGTGTGACCCAAGGGTCCAGACCTGCATCCCCTAATGGAGCAAAACGCAGCAGCCCCTCAGCTACCACCAGGGACCCGCCAGGATCCAATTGCCTGTCTTGAAAAGAAGAGGAAAGAATGATGGAATGATTTGGGTTGAAGGGACCTTAAAGCTCCTTCAGCTCCAGCCCCTGCCACGGGCAGGAACACCTTCCATAGAGCAGTTGCTCCAAGCCCCTGTGTCCAACCTGGCCTTGAACACTACAGGGATGGGGCAGCCACAGCTTCTCTGGGC
>JAOEHY010038858.1:0-14282 GCA_025447955.1 Psilopsiagon aurifrons | reverse complement strand
GGAAACTGTTTACTAATATAAATCTATCTGTAGAAAGCAGAAACCTAACAGTAGAAAATACTAAGCTGGCTCTTCTCTTGCCCTATGAAATACTCCTGCCATAGCATCTGAGTATAATGCTGTGACCTTGTAAGTGCTTAAGGTTACAAAATAATTACATAATACTTTGGAACAAGAACTTAGCATCCTAAGTATGTTGAATATTCAGTGGAATATTGATCCATCATTCTTGTATGTGCTGTATAACTAGGTTTTTCAATTCAAGAAGTTGAAAGTCAGCTTGCCAGCATTTGAGAGATGGCTATTTATTACACTGATGTTGCATGGAGTTGTGATGGTGACAGAAGAGCGATGCAATGACCTTCTTGTCAAGCAGTGGTGCTAGTGGAGTTAGAACACCTCTATTTCACCCCCATCTTATTGCCCAATTACTTTAAAATACTCCACCTGTGACCACAGTGCATCAGTAGCAAAATGGGAAATAGAAGCCTGACTCTGAGATTCTTCTGCTTTACTAATTGTATTTTCACTTCATAATAAAGAATGCACATGAGGGAGCTGTAATTTCCCCAGTTTAGCCAACAATTTTTTATTCTTGATGAGTGTATTTATTCAGCTATGATTCTGTCCTGAGCTTTTGTAATTTTATTTATTGCTATGCTTATTTGTAAAAATGAGAAAATCAATGCAGTATTGGGGGAAGGGAGGGGAAGGAAAAAAATCACTTGGAAGCACTACAATAAATTTACAGCAGGATAGAAAACTCCAGAGACAAAAAGTAGATAAATGCCTTATGATAAAGACTGAAGGCAAAATCTGAATCACTCATTGATTCAGCATGTCTTTTCTTCAGTATTTATAGAGAGCCAAACAAATAAGATAAAGGGAAGAGACAATCCCAGTAGCCTAATGAGAATTTTACAGTCACTATAAAGACCTACCTTCTGAGGACTGAACACAGTGATGTGCTTTATAGATTTGTATTTAATAATGGGCTACAGGGTGTTGTGGACTCATCTTGGCATTAGATTAGCTTAGCTGTCTTGGGAAACCTCATCAGTTGAAGCCTGAGCTAACTGCATCATCTTGGGTGGTTGGGGTTTTGCTTTGTTCGGTTGGGTTTTAAAGATTTTTAAGCCTTATTTAGAAATGGTGTGACCATGTCATAGAATCCTCAATCTATATCCCTTCTATCAACTGGATGTATTGATTATTTTAATGAAACAAAATAGAAAAGCAGAGATCTCCATGATGTGTGGTTGCAAGTTCAATGGAAGTACATGGTGAGAAAGACCATGATGATTATCTCACTTAAAATATGATCTGGATTCTGAGTTTCAGTGGCATGTTTTCCAGAAAGAAGTGGGATATGAATGCTCCATTCCTTGATGACACAGTTTTAGTTAAAGTCTGCATATCTCTAAGGATGACAAATCCCCAGGAAGTCAGTCTTTGTTAGCTCTGCTAAACTAACAGTTAGAGTACTCTTTGGGAAGATTATGTGTGTGTTATTTTTGTCTGTTGTGTTAAGAGAGGAACTTGTGTGTTTTCATTTTTTAAGACTAGCTTGTCATTTAGGGAATCGTACTTTTCAAGAAGGCCTAAAGTCAATATTTATTTGTACAAATAGCTTTGCATTCCTTTTTACTGAGTTGACATGTGTGGTCATCAAAGTAGTAGACAATCCTTGGCCTGAATAGCTTGCAGACTGCAGGGACAACTAGCCAAAGTAAAGAGGAAAAGATAGGTTCGAATTGCATAACCACTGTGGTAACTGGCAAAGTACTGTCAGTGTTTTTTGTTTGGAATGGACCACTGCCAAGTTACAGTTTTTGCTTGTGAACAAAACAAGAAATGAAATTCTTTTTCCTGGCTGGTGCAGAAGTGGGACTTTCCAAGATGAAAAGGCTGAGAGTACTTGACTGGAGTCCTCAATGCTCTTCATCTTTTCTTGGCTCTTCTGTTGCTGTTTTGCTGGTTTCACTCCCTTGCAGTGCATTCTCTTTTTCTCAGATCCTCACAGAGTATCTCGTAGATGCTTGAGAAGTTATGGTGGGCACTGTTGAGCAACACCATCAAGCAGAAATGTCTTCCAATGCTGCCATGCTGGCTTCACTGTGAACTGCTGTCTTCTCAGAGGCCCTGGCCCAATGGAGTATAAGAGGAAGGCATATCAGTTTCTCTAGAAAGGCTACTGTTTTGCATGGAATAGTTGGTAACATTGAGTAAACCTCTTGGTCTCCCAAGGATTTCTTTTTTTCTTTATTCTTAACATATCCTTTTTCTCATTATCTGTGACTGGCTTTTATTTAATAAACTGTTACTAGTTTAGGGACTCGATCGAAAAGACTGCTTATTTTCCTTACTTATGCACCCTGATTCTACAGCTGAACCAAAGCTCTTACTTTCCACAAGATTTAAATTGGATTTTTATTCAACAGGCAAATAATTCAGAGAGTTTCTCTAATCTCTGCTACTCTGGCTCATTAAGTGCAAAAGAATTGTCACTTCCACTCACCCTCATTGAAAAAACAGCCTGTAGTATCTTCGCATATAGCTTGAAGGCTGCTTTTGTTCCCCAAAATTAGTTTACGTTTAGCTTATATTAGTTATTCCCCTAGATACCATGTCCCAGACAGCCCAGTATTCAAGAGTCTTTGCAAATACAGAAGAATAACACCAAAGACTCTACAAAGACCTCATTGTAAGACTAAAAGGATTTCCTGTGAATAAGAACTACACATGGACTTAACACTGCTGGGAGCAAGAACATACAAGGAGAAACCAACTACACAGTGAAGCCAAGACATTACTGCTTTTTAAGGATTTCTTTGTAGATAGGGAGAAGAGGTCTTTTCCCAAGGAGCTCATGATAATACAGAGTAGCCAAGAATAGAAGGAACAATGTTGTATGGAAGGAAAAAAGGGAGCCTTGAAGGAAGAGAGGAAACTCTGAGCATTCTCCTTCTTTCTGTTCTTTTCTACTTATTTAGATGAGGTGTGAACATAACTGATAATCGGTGCACGCTGCCTCTTTTGCAGAAAGGGATTCCAGTGGGATATGAAGATTTCTTAGTCCTACATTATGATGCCAGATCAAAGGGGTAGCAGAGCACAACTTAAAGTAGCACCATGATTAAGTCACATGCCATAGGGTTGCTCACTAAAGCAGACAAATACCAGTAAGGAATCTCTAACAACCATTGTCAGAACTGCATGGTAGGTGTTATGTGCTTCACACAAACTTCTTCTTAAGAAATAAAAGAATAATCATGATAAATGGGAATGGAAATAATGGAGGAAAACAGGAGTATTTGTTGATTTTGCTACATTAAATTCGAAACTGTCTTTCCAAAAAAAAAAAAAAAAAAAAAAAAAGAAAAAGCCTTTTACTTTTAACTCATAGGAATGTTCTCCTACCTTAGATACTTTTAAATACACTCATGTTTGTATCAACATGGAACTTTGTTATTATCATGCATCGGTGCAAGATAGGACTAACTTCATAATATGAAGTTACTTCGTACTACTGAAAATTCATAAGAGACAGGAGGTTTTAGAGTCAGCCTTTCTCATATAGAATATTACTAAGCTTATGCAATTTTGGAAATAGTTAATATTCAGTTTCTTGTACCTCAGACGGTAGAGGAAGATTGATAATCTTCCTGTGGTGTTTTAAGCATGAAATAAAAATTAGCATTTAATGCCCATGCAATATAGGCTTAATTGCATAGTTCCATAAATAAAGTCAGCCAAGGGCTGATTTCTTAATCAGAAAGTATCTAGGAGTAGTCTATTTGTCCAGGAGCATGACAGGTTTTTATCATCATTCTGCTGAATAGAGACGCAAAGCAACGTGCATGCTTTTGCTACCTTTTCCTCTTCTCTTTGCAACAAAGTATAACATGGTTTTGCTTCAGGCCGAAGAAGGAAACCTTCTTACCTTTTATCCTGCCTCTGACTGCAGGCAGTAGGGAATGTTTAGGAGGAGGAGAATCACTTTAGTCTCATTTTTAACAGTGCGCAGCTCAGGGGCTCTGTGAGAGAGAGAAGTGTCTACTCACCTGGATTTTGATCACCTCCCCATTGCTGATCCATGGGATCATCACCTCAGTTTTATCTCTAAAATGCATTTTGCTAGAGCAAGCTCTGGAGGTGGCATTTTAGTATTTCTGCAGTGTAGAAGAGCAAGCTTTGTTACATGGATCTGTATGAAGTATTTATTCTGGGCTGCGCTTAACCCAGTGCAACCCAGTTTTCTCCAGTCTGAAGAAATTACTATGGTACTTAGAAAGGACGAGAAGGTCTGAGAATGCCTCCTTCCCTGTCAGATTAAGGGCAGGACTGTATGCCTTCTTTATATCTTTTTGTTCTTTTCTGTTTTATCTAATGACACCTTGTTCATATTTTCTCTTCCCTGAAGCATTAGTGATGAATCTTGGAGCTGTTGGACCAACCTGATTACATGCTGAACCACACTGATGTCAATCTTGTTCTTTCTCTTTCCTTGACCTTTCCACCTCTTTCCTCCATGCATTCAGTCTCTCATTTTTATAAGAAAAACCAAAAGCTACTCATACTCTAATCATAGTGACCTTGGAGCCTCAGTTGGTGAGAAGCTACCTCATTTTGCATTCCAAGCCATAATTAGTGTCAGTCAATGTCAATGGCATGAGAACAGTTACATGCAAGAGAGGTCAGAGACTGACCGTTACTTAGGCTGAGTGCACGGTGGGAGAGGTGGGTGTCCACTAACTGTAATCTGTGTATATGAGTAATCTAACAGGATACTCGACCTCACCATATATTTGCCAGGTACAATTTCAGATCCTAGTTTTTTCACGTTGCAATATTAGTTTTGATAACCATGCAGAGACAGATGGCATTTTGTCGGCTTTCCAAAGCAGAGGAATAATTTGCCGAGCTGCAGCTAGTGTAATGAGAAGCCAAGTAAGTTGAAGATGAGGTAAAACCAAAGCATCTGTCGGTCCTTGTGTGCCAACTTTTAGATACCGCAGACAAACTAATATTTCCACACAAAAAAAGAAGTAGTGACTGTTATAGATTTGTGTAAAAAAGATGGCGTTTGATAACAATGCCACAACAGATGTCGTTGAGTCCATGCTTGATTTTTACTACTGCTCTGTGCATTTTTGGAAGAGACACTTGCTCTGCACAGCTTGTACAGTGTATGTTGACTATAAAATTTTATTTTTCAGGAAACAATGAGATGGAAAATTTGTAGCTAATCTGATATTGTCCTTCTTTATCATGCTTCCTCAGTGGTTAGGGAGAAAGAGTTCATTCTCATTTGATTCCTTTTCAATCTTTTTTATGTGAAGGAAATTTCTATACATATAGCTATATGCTATATATAATATAAAAATCTTAAGAGCGAGCTCTCTATTAAAATACAATGAAAAATTTGAGGTTACTTGCATTAGCCAATATTACATTTTCCAGCATGTGTCACGGAAAATGTGTAATTATACCTTCCCTATTCAAAGAAATCCTTTTCTTCACCTTAATCCTATTCTTTCTCATCTTCTTTGATGAGAGAGAACAATGTTTCAAAAGTTCCCCTTTAAGAGCAAAGCTTGTAAAAAGAAACCCATGGAATACTATAGCCTACTTGACTCTCTCCTTGGTAATAGATGTGGCAACTTAATAAAAGCAGCTTCTATCTAGGTCAAAATTATTTGAGGCATGCATAGTTCACCTAAAATACATATGTTTTTATTAAATACCTGCTATGATGTGGTATCCTCTGCACAGTCTGCATTGTGTGTTGAGAGTGCAAGGGGCCCAGCGGGAGTGGGTGAAGGGGAACATTTACTCCTCAAAGGTAACGTTTCTGTCCAGGCCCTTCTCAGGAATAGAAAGAGCAGGTCCATAGGTTGTAGAGAGAGAGGCTGAGGAGAGAAAAACGGCACTTGGGAGAGACTAGAGAAGGTAAGCAGGCTCCCCCAGGCACCAGAGCATCCCACCACAGACCCACATAGGGCTGGGTGTAAACTTCAAAGAAAGAATCCAGTGCTAAACAGCTGCTTTTTTTTTTTGTGTTCCTGCTGCTTTTTGTTGGTTGGTTATGAACAGTGGTGCAAATGTTGCTTTGCTGGGTGCAAAGGGGTGGGGAGGAGGGAACGCAGGTGCAGTGGTGTTCAGCAGGCTGTCTTGCTCCCAGGGAGCAGCACTGGCCTGCTCTTGCCAAAGTCAGTCGGTAGGACTGAATCATTGCCAAAATTTAGAAGTCTGGTTTGAAGCAAAAATGGCATCAGGTAAACAGGACATAGGTTGAATCTGAGGGGCAAAAGATATAGCCTGTTAATTAGTGAAACCTATAGCAATGTTTCATTGATTCTGCTACCTGAAGCAGGGAAGAGTGAATCCCTAAGTTTATAAAGTGCTTTCACCATGGGTTAGCAGATGCACTTAGCCAAGGGAGTACTCTTAAACCTTGCCAATTCTTCAAAACACTTTTGTCTGCCAGCCAGCATTACCCCTGCCTTATCCACACTGAACTGAAGTCTAACATGCTTTCATCCTGTACCAGACTTTTGCCAAGTATTGTAAGAGCAGACATTTTTTCACAATAGATTTAATTCACTGACTTTCTCTCCATTTCATAGCCTTCAAAAGGGTGCTTAAAACACCCAAAGACTAAAATTGTCGTATTTTGTACAATTATCATTGAGTTTAAATTGATTATCCTAATGGAGATCTGCTATTTTCAAAAATCTGCTGTCTCTCTGATTTTATAGTACATTTTGTAGACTGCTGATGCCTTATAGATCTTGCATATTCTGTTTTCATTGTATTTGTTTCTGTATGAGTGTGAAACACTATCTCATGGTGTTGGGTATTTAAACCAAACCCTTAAAGGACTGTGTTCTTGGCAAATATTAGTACACAGCAAATATTAGTACACAGGAAGTCCAGCAATGTGGAGGAATGGAATAAATACACTAGTGCTAGAGAGAGAAAAAGAGCATCTAGCTTCTTCTGCACCTGTACAGGAAAATCTGGCTCATTCAATGTTCTTTATTATGCTTGAATGTTCATTTATTTAATATGCCAACTATGAGAACTTTGTTTCCTCCCAGATATTCCACACAAAAGCCTTCATTTGATAAAATGAGCATCTTGCAGCAGATGACTTGTTTTGCCATCTGTGCACAGAGGCAACCTGTTCAGTGCAGGATATGTGAGCTCTGAAAGAAGAGACAACAAGGCTGGGCCACTGTTTTATCTCTGTATTGTGAGGCCAAGTAGACAGTAAACATCACCTTAATTTTTCCAGAGGTGCCCACAGCTTTTTCTTTGGCTTGTACAATTCATCTCTCTATTTTCCTTACAGACCCTTATGGCAGCCAGGAAGAAAAAACCACACAGCTTCCCTATGCTCAGGAGTCTCTCAAAAAAAAACCCCAAACTACCTATTTCTGCAACCTGCAAGTGACTCCATAACAAACAGAGTGCTCTTTGCTCTTTGCTGCTCTCTATAGCAGAGAATCAGAACCTAAGATGTGCTTTAGCAGTCACAGTATATTCCTGCATGTCAGGCCGTTACCTGCAAGTTGCAATAGCAGCCTCCATCCAGGCAGTTCCTGAAAGGTGAAGTGTTGGTTTCCCTGTGATAACTGTGGGTCTGACACTTATATTATTCCATGCACACTTTCCCAGACCTGCACAGAAAGTCCTATTGGTCTCACATATCCTTAGGTTTGAAGGAGCTGACAACTGAACCTGCCTCTTCATCATGCCTGGGGTTACCTTTCCTGCAACATGCTGTTGTGCAGGAACCAATAAATGCAT
The DNA here is from genome assembly GCA_025447955.1 of Psilopsiagon aurifrons. Lineage (NCBI taxonomy): Eukaryota > Metazoa > Chordata > Aves > Psittaciformes > Psittacidae > Psilopsiagon > Psilopsiagon aurifrons. The sequence continues at coordinate 6,467 of JAOEHY010038858.1, read as the reverse complement.
CCATTTAATGTAGCTTTAGTTGTTAAACTAAATCTGCAAAGTAAATTAGACTTTTGAAACAGCTTGAATGTTAATTTGAGGGTACTTAAGTGGAAGAAATTAAATGAGTGGGGATGCTTACATCCCTATAGCATTCCCCATTGCCTCTGTAAAAAGGTCCAGTGAACTCTAGGAAGTTCTTTTCTAACATAGTGGTGGCTTACGGTCTTTTTCAGTTGTTGTGTTTGAAGTGCCAAACAGATTTGTTGGGGGATATGCTCTAGATTACAATAAATACTGCAGAGGTTTGAATATAAGTAATTCTTTCTATATGTTTTTGTGCATTTAAAACCAGGGAGGAGGAAGAAAGCGAAGGTTCCCCACATAGCCCTTCCTCCTCTGTAAATCATGCCTGAAGTGCAAATGTTCCATTGGTAATGCAATGAGGAGAGCAAGCCTTGAGCAGCAGGAGAGTGTTTTGGAGCTCTTAGGAAACTAGAAGTTATTTTGCTGCATTCAGAATTGTGGCAACACATATTCTGTGAGCTCTGAAATAAGTTTGAGAAAGTTTCTCAGGTAACCAGTTGTCTACAACAAATAGGTGCATTTATTTGGTTGTGTTAAAGAAGAGAGAGCTTGCGGGTGAAAAAGGGGTCAGCTTTAATTCTAAGTCATTGATTCTTCATCTGGGTCTCACCAGACCCAGCAGACATTGGGTGGGACAATAAGGGGGAAGAGGAAAAAGGCAGCGTTGAGATTTTTAGATGAAAAAGGGCTTAATTTGTTTTGCATAAACAGTATCACAAGTCTCTTTCTCACTGAGGCATGTAGCATGCTTGTGCTTTTCTCAGAAGCACGTTATTGTAAATGCATGTAAGCCATTGGTCTCTTACATTACTTTTCTAACTTCATTTTTGTTTCAACATATCTGTGTGATCAGCGAGATGGGGAAGAGAAGTACAAAATATGAAAGCATAGTTGGAGTGCTGTGTGTGACAACAGAGCTTTCACGTGTTTTGTTTACCAAGTCCCGTCTTTCACAGGTTTCAGCTCTGGTACACCAGCTAAAATTGCAGAATGCCCCCATTGTCCTGTGCTTACTATAACTTATTGTGTGCACAATGTAAGAGCTTGTCTTTTCATTTATATTTTAGAGATGGAAAGAACTAGTGCAATTCTGCACTCCTGATTTTCATTTGCACTATGACTCTACCAACTATTACTGCTCCTGGTTGGGTTGTGATGTTTGTGAGCTCCAGAGTGGAGCTCTTGCAGTGGTAAATTGCTTAAACCCAGAACTGAAATAGTTCCAAGTACTGTAAACGTCAAACATTTTAGGATAGGGAAGTCTATTAGTAATATTTTTAAAAGCAGTAATTTAAGTTTTATATTTTAATGCATGAAATGTGATTGTGATTAATGGATTGTTGCACCTTTTGGGTGTTAGCATGAGGAGCAGACAGTTACAGTATCTGTACTCTCCAAGTGGCTCATTCAGATCTCCTGGAGTTGCCTTACTGCTGTAAAGGAAAGTCTGGGTGAAAAATATCCTTTTTCTTTCTTAGTTTTCTTTTTGTTAAGGAGATGGAGTGACAAAGCAGAATATTTGAAGTCTCGTTCTAATGGAGCTGCCTGTTTCTGTTAGAGATTTCTTTTGTCTTTCCAAATATCCATCAGTCAATGGAATTGCCTTTGAAATTTAAATATTTTAATATATTTGTGGGGAAAAATAAAAGTATTTTAATGTTTACTTTATAAGACCTGTGAAACAAAGTACTTTAAATAAAGGTTGTCTCTTTAAAATAAACCACATACATCGATGCCCCTCATTCTGCATATTAAAGCGCTCTTAAAATTTTCCTCTCAGTACGATTTTTCCTGAACGTTTCTGTCAGTGGAGGCAAACTCCACATTTATCTTTGTAGAACCTTTGGGTTATATTGTCTTGTCTGTAAGAGAGATGATAAAGTGCTGAGAGAAAACTGAAACACTTGCATGTTCTGTAACCAAACTAGATGTCAGAGAAGATGGTTTAAGCACTGTCCTTTGTTCTGTTTTGGCAGAAAGAAAGAGTGGAGATTATATGGTTGTTAAACATACACACATGGAATAAAATCCAAACACAACCATTTTCTAAGTCCCTGTGGCAGGGGGTAGGAACTAAATGAGCTTTAAGGTCCCTTCCAACACAAGGTAGTCTGGGGTTCTGTGATTTGGGTTTGTTTCATTAGCCACCTCTGTCTGTGCTGAGTTTTAATTCTCATTGTGGCAGACCTTCTTCCACTGTATGCTCAGATTTAACACTCTTCAGTGCTCGATGCATAATGAAGTTTTTGCCAGCTTGTTTTAAAGGATTTTTCTATGGTTTTGAAGTTTGAGTCATGTTTCTGTACTTTTACTGTTGTTGATTGATGCTGTGCTCAGTTACAACTGTAGTAGTTAGAAGCAGCCCTAAAATACTTGGTTAAGATGCTTGCACAAATGCTGTGATTTGGGAAACGGCAGAGAGGTTCAGTTAGTCACAACAAGGGTTTTATCTCCCAGACCGTGGTTGGAGTGGGGAAATCACAGCTTGGGGTGCGGGGTGTTGGAACTACAGGGATATGTGATATAGTCACAAAAGGGGGTTGTAAAGATGCTGGTGAGCTGCCCTGAGCCCAGCTCTGCCTCCTGCCACCCTCTGCCTGGGGCAGATGGAGTAGGTTCAGATTTAGAAACCCCAACCTTTGTGAACATTCCCACATTTCAAATATTGAGAAACAGGCACTTGCATTTGATTACACTTCTTCATGTAGGTGTTTGTCAAATGAAGTTTATCACACCAAAGGGAGTCCTCCTTCAAAAGCTTTTGTTGCTTTATGAAAATGGTTCAAAGAATGTAGCTGCTCTCCAGCCTTGCTGGACCACCTCTAATAAACTGCAGCCATTCACAGTACCTACAGGAGGGGAAATTCTCACTTGACAGAAATTGAAAATGCAATTGTTATTTTTATTCTATCATTTTGGGTGAAAGATGGGGTTTTAGTTATACCCTTGCAAGTTAAATGCCAACTTTCTGCAGGCCAGATGCATATTGTTAAAACATTATGAAAGCACAGAGAAAATCTTGTATTTGAATATTTATGTGGCATTTGAAATTCATTCTAGTTCAATGTTTTATGAATCACAAATGTATGCTGGAAAAGTGGGTTTGGCTATTTCTAGGCATTACTGTGATGTCTCACCCTCTGACATCTGCCTACCTTGGTACTACAGATGTGTCGCTCTGCTTTGTGGTGTTTATTCTTCTCACTGCTCAGAACCAAAGTGTTCCAGGCAGAGCAGGGAGATGGGGTGAGAAGTCTGAATGTAAACAGAGCTGGCACTTCACTTGCAGGGGGTGAATCCAGCTTGGAAAAGTGAGGCAAAAGGGGGTCTCTAAGTTGCCCTGTGGTTGTACATCTTGAGTGATTCCATGTTGGTGCTTCATTGTGTGTTACGCTCTGAAAATCCTGTTCAGGATAATCCAGCAGGGAGGAGCTGACAATACTTCTAGGGAGTTGGATGCTCATGATCATTTCAAGGGCTGCTTGTGGTGCCTGCTGCCTTTAGTTCTCATTTGGGTTACACCTTGCAAGGTCAGATCTCAACTGACTATAAGCAAATGAGACACCACAGCAGCTGGGGTTTTTCTTTTTGTAGTATTTAAGAACTTTGATGTATTTACTTTCACAAGCAGATGTAGTTTGATGACTATTCTGATGGGAAAATTGCTTCTGCAAAGCGGCCAGTGCCCAGCAAGGTCACAGTCACTGCAAACACCACAGTGAAGAGGGCTGGAAAAGTGCAAAGCTTCAGCTTAATGGAAGAATCAGCAGTGAGGATTCTCATCCCAAAGGCTGCTGGCACAAGGTTGTTGCCATCACCAGCTACGTGGTGAAAAGCTGGTGCAAGGTGTGTGTTCGGGATCCATATGAAGGGCTGCAAACAAACTTCAGTGTGCAGGGTGCTCTGCTTCTGTAAAACAGCAACTGCTGGCTTGAAATGTCTCAGAACGTGGGAATCTCTATGGAACAGGCCTGTGATGGTGAGTAAATCAAGGTGCAAGGAGATGAACCTGTTCCAAGAAGAGGCTGGCATTTATCTAACCAGTGATTATTGATGTCTTTAATTCCCCTCCACACTGGAACCAGAAAGGGAACCAACCAGGAGTGCAAGGAGAATGTACTGCTGATACCACATGGGCTCCTAACCTTTACCGGGAATTACTTCTGCATTGAAGGAGTGGAGCAGGACAACACTGAGAGTAGATAAGGCAGCTTTTTTGGGTTGCTTTTTAAGTGTTTACAGGAACTGGCAACACCTCCTTTGGCTTCCACCTCACCACCTCTCTAATGGAGGTACCTGCTCCTGGAACCAAAGTAAGTTAGCCTCAGCCTCAGGCTGTAGGTGTGTTTGGGGGTTGGTGAGATGAAAATGAAAGAGACTAGTGCAGAAGTGCATGATTAATAAGCTTGTCTGGTGTCTATAGACTACACACAGCAGCCACACAGATGTGTAACAATGTGCTGCTGGTACATACCTACCACCAGGAACTGCTGCCTTCAGTGTGTGCTTCAAATAACACCAAAAACTACAAAAAACTACAGAGGAAGCTCAAAGACTTTTCCTCCACAGTGTCACTTATGTTCCTGATGCAGCAGACTTCACATTTAAAACAAACCAAACCATTTTGCTTTATCCTACACAGACAAGATTGCCCAAGCTGCTCTGCCTCTACTGCTGTCCCTTTGCATGGCTGCACACTGCTTCACAGAGAGAGCATGGCCATGGCAAACTTACATTTAAGGGGCTTCCCGAGCTTCTCTGACTGAAAAGCTCATGGATGTCTGCCCCTGCACTTCCTGCATTGATAAGTGGTGATACCCTGAAGTATTTGGAGTGGAGCAGAGCAGAGGTTCAGAGAGCAGCAATGGGAAGCTAATGTTACACGCAGGCACCACAGCCTTTGCTCCAAACATTCCTATGGCGCATCAGTCACTCTGAGTCAGAGCTTCATCCCATGTTCTCACAGCACAGCCATCTCCACAGGTGCCCTCTTCTATTCCCCTGAGATGGTTTCTCCTATTGTTTGATTTAGCCTCTCAGTTTTATCCTTGCCCTTTATTGCTGCTCCGAAACCTCTGCTATGGTTTTACTCCCCCGTTACTGTCGAGTTGTTTTGATGCTGGAAGGAGTTTGAAGTCTGAAAGCACAGTTTTAGCCGATGCCTTCTGTTGGGGAATGAGGTGGAAATGTCTGGATGGTCAGGCAATTGGAGTCCTCGACTTTGCGGCCATCCCGTAGTTACAGGGACATCTACAACTGCATGGAGGGATATGTAGACATGGTGACCACGGTGATCATACGTGATGCCTGAGATCAACTTTGGAGGGCTGGGACCACTAGGCAATCCTTGATGGCACCTGGAAGCTCCTTAAGGGTAACTGGGAACGTGCCAGAGCCTTGTGGAGGCAATGAGGAAGCACCTGGAGGATACTAGGAACACCTGAGGGCAGCCCAGAACCTGTGGGGGTCAACTGGGAGTAACTGAGAGCACCTCTAGAGCCTCTGGTAGTAATTAAGACATTACTAGGACATTAGGACATCAGTGTTCTGAGAACCTTTCTGGGGACAACTGAGAGTAACTGGGACTGCACTTTATTGTTTCAGAAGATGGTTTTTACCCAACTTTGACCAGTGTGAGTGCATCCTGGGGTGCGTTTCCCAGATTTTCCCCATCTCAAAGCTGAAGAGTTTGCCTTTGAGGGGGAATTTTTGCCCTGGGGAGTGCTGATACTCCACTGATTTGATTTCGGTGCTCAGGGACTGAACAAAAATGGCGAATGGTGCAGGGGTGGGGATTTCAGTGTCAGTGCCACTGCCAGCCCCTGCCTCTTGTAAGAATCAGAAACCCAAAGGCTTGAGAGAGAAAAAGTTTAATATCTGACCTACAATGGCATAGTTATATCATTATACTGATAATGCTGCTAATGCATTATTTATACTGATATGCATTATTATACTGATAATGCCACTAATGCATAGTTACAGCATTATAATGATAATGCCGCTAATAATCAGTAATGTACAATGGAATAATAGTAAGAATAAATAACTATAAAAACTGGAGGGCATCCTAATACTAACAATGATTTTATCTAATGTACAACAATCCTACTACTACCTACTAATGTATATCGAAATCCTAACGCTACTACTAACAATAGAATACTACTACTAACACTAACAACACCTAAAGGATAATGTAAAACTATGAACTAGAACAACAGCAAACTATCATCAACAAGAACTAGGGAAATAGTGGTGGGAGGGGACCTAAAACTACAATGGGGCTGCTGCACGCTGGTGGTGTCACAGTGCTGGCGGAGGAGCTCAGCCCAGGACTGGTGGTTTTTGACGGCGGCGGTGGATCTTCATGTGGGAGTTCCTGCCCCGAGTGGTGTTAA
>JAOEHY010038855.1:29067-46188 GCA_025447955.1 Psilopsiagon aurifrons | reverse complement strand
CCACAAGTGAAAAACACAGTGCTGCACCAACTACTAAGAAGGAGAAAAATGACTGCTACTGCTGAACCCATGACAAGCTTGTCTTAGAAAATCCTCATCACATTTCCTAGCAGGGCTTGCACTCACTGACTTGCTTCTCAGGAGCAATCAGCCACTGGATTCTTACTGGATGCCATCACCCTCTACCAGAACAATGCATCCATAAGGTGTCTTCACAACCATGAGAACCATATCAGTAAGGAAATTTAGAAGTACTCTATTCAAAAACCTTTTTTGTTGTTTGGTTTTCTTTTTAGTGCATATTTTAATAAATTTCAATACATATTACACTTCTAGGAAAACTTTCAGTGAGATTCATCTCTTGTAGTTGAGGAGTTTGAAAGTTAGATGTATGGTCTGGATCAGGACAAGGTTTCTAGCCTTATGCTTCCTTGATAGCTGTTGAGAGAAACAGGCTTCTCCTGATGAGGAACCACTTCATAGAAAGAGAGGAGTCTAAAACTGCTCCCACAGATTGTCTTCTTTCCATACACTAGCTAAGGAGATAAAGGTGACTGGTATATATCTTGCAGAATAGCTTGGAAATATTCTTAGTTTGCTGAGGGGAATCCATTGTGATTTTCTTACATCATCACAGAAAACAGACATGGGAGTGACCAGTGTGTCAGGTGAAGGGTGGGTGTAAGTACCAGCTGTACCATCTGTACAGTTCCATGCTACACATTTCTGGAAGTGAGCCTGGCAATAGCCCCAGGTGACAGAGTGGCATCCATAGTGACTGTGTCTGGCTGAGGAAGGCTGAGCAGTGAGCCTGCATCTGCCTGCTCTGCATAGACACACAGTGAGACAAGCTGCGGCCCCTTCATTTAGAGTTCATCTCTACATCTGTATGAAAATCAGACACTTAAATAAAAAATGTTCTACTAGTTGTGGGTCTGACCAAAAGTGTATTTCTGGGCATTAATGTAAGAACCAACACTACCTCTCTTTATTAATCGATTAGTATCCCATGATTACGGTTGCACTGTTCACCAGCCTACTTGATATTGCTGTCAGCAGCAGATCTGTGCACACTGCATTTGTCACCTACCTTAGTGAGGTGGAACACTGGTAGTTTGCCTTTGCTTGAGAAGAAAATGGACTCTAGAGAAAGAGAACATAATGGACCAAGATGACGGCAGAAATTTACACAGGCTCTTCCCACTCTTAAAATTGACTAAGAAGAGAAAATGCTTAAAGAACTGTTATTTCTAAATTGCCATTATATCTAGAATATCCATATACAAAATTCTAACATTCTGTAACAGTCTGATTTTTACATTTTCCTATTTCTGCCTCATAAAAGTCTGTACTGTACAAAAATGGTGATGCACTCTTAACAGCAAACTTAGTTTCAGTCTTTGGACCTGTATTAATCCTTCAAGTTTCTCTCTCACAGTTTATTATGTCATCCACATTTCATTCTGAACCATCTACTCTTTTCCATATGTTCTTAGCAGGAAATGTGCATGAATTTAGAAACACAGCAAGACATACGATATTCAATAATAAGAACATTTTGATGAGACACAAAACTAAAAATCCAAATGAAAGTTCTAACTGGCTTCCAGACTCACTCAGTCAAACAACATATCCAACATTGCTTAACTTGAAACTTCTAGTTATGGTAAAAATTGTTTGCTTTTCATTTATTTAGCTACATCTGAGATTTTTACTGTGGATAAAGATGTAGAGGGTGTTGCTTTATGTTTACTCATATATAAGTAAGCGTTGTATTAATATCTAAAATCTTATGAGGTTTTTCTTAAGTTTTATGCGAACAAAAGTAAACAAAGCATTACAGAAAAGTCTTTGTATTTTGAGGTTCAGTAAATACAGAGGTATGTGAAATGCCACAGCTTGTTTCATGAATTACATTACAGATGTTGTATATGTATCAAATAACATGATGCAACTGCCTAAAATATCTGAATGTTGTACACATGTCATATCAACAAGAAAACTGCAGATGATGTATGGGTAATTATCTGAACCCGGAATAAGGATTCCCAGGTATTTTTTCCCATTAGGACTGGACTAAATTTTCACAGACTTTGAGGATTCCTCCTCTGTGACCTGCATGTAGAAAGGTGGTGGAAGAGTAAGAAAATAGGAGTTTGCTACTGCAGAAAAAGGAAAGGAAACCTGTCTCGAGAGCCTTGTATGTCCATGAAGCAGGGTGAAGGCAACGGACAGGGTAATGGGAAAAACAGAAAAGGCAGATCATGGCACTTGTATAAGCCAGAATTGCACCCCATATCAATCAGGGATGTTCCGGAAGTCTGTTTAGTCCCATTAAACTTGGTAGTTTATTTTTGAGAAAAAATGGCAATCGTCACAACAGGAAGTCACATTTTTTACAGAAAAAAAGATTGGGTTTTCTATTCTGTTTTGGATTTTCACCTGCATGCAATGTTTTATGTTATAACCTTCTTCTTCAGGATGACCAGTGTGTATTAGCAAACCACTCCAAAAATATCAGTGAATGGAGATGGTGTTAGCAGTGACTTTCTGTCTTTGCTTGATGGTGGTGGGTCTCCAGACAGATAACCAGTTGCCCGCTAAGTGGGCTAATTTGTTCCATGGTATCTGTGGGATCCACAGCCTGGAGGGTGCAGGGAGGCTGGGGCAGGAAATAGGGATGAATCACCTACACTCTTCTCCACTACACCAAAGAAATGAGGAAGGATTGGTTTCTGTTGCATCATGTAAGGATCTATCGTGGGTGTTAATGTTTACAGCATTCCAGTTAGTGGGCCTGATGTTGCCAGCAGTGTCAGGCTGCACATCCCATGTCCACTTTCCATTCCTGGCTCTGTCCCATCTCTGCCCCCTGCCTCACACATTATCATCAATATGAGTTCCATAGGTCTGCCTCCCCCACAGGACAGAAAACAGCTAAGGTGGGACACTTCTAGAGCCTGACAGGACCACTGGAGGCAAAACGTAACTGCTTCAGCTGGAGGAAGTCAAATTTAAAACTATTTACAGAAAATAATTAAAATCATTAAAACTGTGTAAAATTATTCACACAAAGGGAAAAGTTTTTATTTCAAGACCATAGACAAACAATATTTATGACTGAGAGCAGCAGTTCCCCAACTGTGTTCTGCAGACAGTCCTTTGTGGGGCATGAGTCAGTGGCAGACAACCTTGTCACCATCACACTGCTGCAATGTGATGAGCTGTGTTCTGGGAGCTCTGCCAGAGATTTTAAAAAGGTTTTTCCACCACCTCTCTTTCCTGACTTGAAATTGGTTTAAGGCTCAGAAGGATGAGTCTATGTTAGCAGCAAATCAGAACCATATTCAGTATTCCAGTCAGCAAAATATTTCTTTTTCTCTTATTAAATAAGCCTTCTATTCGAGAGAATATAGAGAATTTGTACATGCCTGTACAAAAAAGCAATGTGAGTAAAGTTTTTTGACTGTGGTATGTAGAAAATTCTAATGTTTTCTTATAATATTTTTTGGTATTGTAATCGTGCAGTCTGTGTGTACCAGGTCTGTAATTTTAAGCTACCCACAGGCAAACATGGCAAGTCAGTACATGCATAAATCAATGGTTGTGACAGGTGTGGGCCACTGTAACAAATCTTCTATACGTTAAATTAGTCATAAATACATGCCTTTCACTAAGCAACCTCTCACTCTCATAAAAAAATAAGGTGACCATAGAAATCAATTGTGATTTAATTTGGTATCTTAAAATGAAAGACACATGTGGACCCAGCTTCTGTTAATGAATTCACCGAATAAACCACATTTTTTAGATTGTTATTAAAAGAAAAGGTTTTCTTTTTGCATCTCAGGGATGCAACCTCCATGGTTAAACTTTTTAGTTTGCTTGGAGGATTTTTCCTTTCCTTTGCACATTGAGAGTTTAAACTTCAAATATTGTTCTGCATATGTCCTGGCAAGGCTGCCAAACAGCAAACACCCCCAAATTCAGCCAGTGCTCCATTCTTCCATTCCTCAGGGAGTTCCTTTTTCATGTGTTTTTCATTTTAAGTTCTGCCTCCTTGAATGCTATTTCCTCTCTTTTGGTTTTCACTAAGGTCAAAAAATCTTTAGCAAATAAAAAATGTGAGCATCCAGTCATCTACTGGAAATGTGCCCATCCAGTGTCTAAATAGTAAGTTAATAGGTTCACGGAGCAGTCCTATGTACACTGAGCGGAACACAGCAAAAACCTTCACCTGAGCACTTCATCACAGCTAAATAGAGTGTACTTATCAAATGAGGGCTCTTTTGTCTTGATTATGAGATACAGAGAAATCAGTTTAACAGAGATCAAAATCGTAGCAAGCAAGACACTCCTGATCCTCTGGGGTCGGTGATGGGGCATAGACTTTCCCTGCTGGCCTTCACTCATCTGTGGGTTGGAGCTGCAGAGGCCTCTACATAGAGCAAAAATGGTAGTAAGCAGTTTGAAAGCCCAGCTACTGAAAATATGTCATATATTTTGATAGTACTACATGAAAATCATGGGGATTAAGATTCCATAGAACTTATCCGGCGTGGTTTTGGGGATATCTGGTGAAAATTACCTATAAAGAGAAAAAATGTGCTTTAACAATAACATTTACTAACTGCAGCCATATGCGCTGTTGAAGTTGCTGAAAATCAAGTCACTAACAGGATTTGTTACAGGTGATGTTAGGGGATATTTTATTAATGGGGATCATTTGCCTCTGCAGAGACAAATATGTATTTGGAAGCTGTAAGCTAGTCAAGTGATTAACAGCTACTGATATTTCTAACAAATTTGGGCTTATTTTTCCATCAAAAGTAGAATTCAAGCTTAATCTAGCCTTCGGGCAATTCTACCAAGCTGAATAGCTGAGCTCTGTTTGAAGCTGTGAAGGAAGACAGATCCAGAAGAGTTACCCTGAACTGCCGCCTTCAGTCTCCCCCCACTGCCTCACTGTACCAGTTTCTATCAACTGATAAGGTTCTGCTTTATCAGCATATTTGGGTTGATGGATGGCTGTTGCAGAAATGTATGGTTCTTCTGGTTAGAAACCTCCTAATTTCCGGTTGAAGTAATTTGTGTCACAAAACGTCACTGGAACTTATCTTTGCAGAAGGTTCCCCACCTGATACATTCAAGGACTACATTTGTATTCTCCACAGACACATCACATATTGTGCCATCCGGTGATCAAATAGTCCACTCCCAGGTCTTTTTTCAAAGCTTCCTGCTTGGGGAAAAATTACGAGTCCTAAAGTGCCTGACCTCACCTTTTGGGTCATTCAAATTCATCCTATTTCTATTATCCCAGTCCTGAAGCTTATCCAGTTCTTCCTGTATACTGTCCTCCTCCACATTCACACTACATATTGCATTATCAGAAAATTTCATGAACACAGCACTACTTTTTCTGCCAAAGTTGTTAAAAATGTTAAATAAGATCAGTCCCTAGACACATCTTGGAAGAACTCCACTAGTAACTTCCTTTCAGTTTGGTATTTCTCCTTTCAACATGATCTTTCGTTTTTTTCCACCTCACAATTCTTCTGCTAATCCAAATTTTCTCCAGCTTAACGAGCAATTTCCTACGCAGCGCTGTGTCAAAAGCTTTCCTGGTAACTGAGTTGCATCTCATTCTCTTACTAATAAAAGTAATTTGTCAGGTCTTCAGACATGATCTACTCTTGCTAAAGTGAGTGAAATTTAATTTCTTTTCCATCTTCATGTCCTTGCCTGTTTTTTCTCCTATGCATATTTTGAAATATCACATATTCTTGAAGTGAGACTTGTGGTTGCCCAGACTTTTCCTCTTTTTGCCTTAAGTTAGATCCAACACTTGCCTTTTGAAGGAAAAGCTATCATCTCTGATAAACACATTAAAAATCTTTCTTAGCAGACTTGCAGTTTCTTTAACCAGATCTTTCATAGTTCTTCTAGGATGTGCCTCCACAGCAAGCTGACTCAGTCACATTAATCTCTTTAGAGTTTGGCGTCCACCTTAGATGTGGTTAATTCTATTTCCATTCTCAAATTCCCATTAGCAACACAGCCTTGTTTAACATCATCATCCCTGTTGAAAACTGAGCCAAAGTATTCATCTTGGGGCCATATCTGTATTATCCTTAATTTCACCATCTTCACTGCACAGCAGCTATAAATCATCTTTTTGTTTGTGTGGCTAAAATAATCTCTATTTGATTTAGCTTTGTTTGAAAAATCCAACTTAGTTTGTCTTTTGCCAATTCTCATTTTATCCATACACATCCTGACCTCTAAGACTTAATCGCGTTAGCCGAACATTACTCTCTTTTTCCGTTCTTCATAAGATGTCTGCTTGCTCTGAAGAGGTTATTTCTGAGCTGGGTAATCATCCAGCTAGGTCTGTATCTCTTCTCTAGATTTCAGTAGAGGCTCCAGAGAAATGTTGTACCTTTGTCATTCAGAAACTCAAGCTCTCTTTTACACTCAAGTCCATGAGTTTCCCAGTTTAGTGAGCTGCATTTTTGAGCCTGAAAATGATAGTTTCACTTTCAACTAGAACTACCTGTTTTTATCTTTACATTTAAGTTAACATTAATCAAGTACAGGTCTCCTGAGCTGGTGCAACCAGTTCTTCTGTAGTGTCCAAAGTAGTAATCCAAACTGCATCTAATTGAATGATATGTATCTGGTTTAAAGTTTATGTGGTGAAAATACTGTAAGCTATCTGGGATATTAAAAGATTCCAACAGTAGCACAGTTCTTAGCAGTATTTCTAACTCTAATGGAAATGCAGAGATTTCTATCCAGAACCCGAGCTGGTATAAATCTGTGTTGCTCTGCTGAAACTAGTTGAGCTACAAAAATTTAAGCAGACTCTTTGTCATGACAAACCAAATCAGACACATGACAATCACAGCACATTTTGGTTTTAAGCTACAGAGCTTGCTGAACTGCCTCATTCCCTGCAAGCTTTCACATCCCAGAAAGGCTTTTTATGGCACCACTTATAAGTCTTATCCCCTAAAGCATCAAATGAGGACACTCCTATCGCTCCTGCTGGCATTGGCATTATGCAATTTATTGTCTTTCATTTGCTTGCAAATAAAGCAAGGAAGTTTCATTAAGTAGGTGGGAGAAGCTGAAGGCCTTTTTCACACTATCATGTTTTCTCTTTGTTGCTGTTTGTACAGGTGCAGTGAAAAAGACTCAGAGGGTGGATCCATAAAGACAGGACTTGAGAAATGCCACTTTAAGTTGTTTGAAATCAAAGCTCTTGGTAGCTCATAAACAGGGAGCTATTTTTTTCCTTAGGACTGCAAATCTACATATAAGGAACCACCTTCATGTACAAATATATTCAAATGTACAAATGTAACTACCATTAGAAGCCTGCCCTTGTGGATTGTGAGGATAGGCCCTTGTCATTTGTGTTCACTGAGAACTGCATTACTAAAGAGAAAAAACAAACCAAAAAATACTCTCATAATCAACCAGCACACTTGTATGTTGAAACAAAAATACCCAAAGAGGATATCAGGAAGACTGTGCTCCATCCAAAGTGACCAATTTAATGCTTGCTGTAAGCATACTTCCAGACTAGCATCTGGAAATCTTACATGAACAGAGATAGACATTGACACCCTTACACTCTGGGAAATAATTAAAGTTGGAATAAGAAAAAGTTTGTGGACCAGATCATCAGCTGGTATAAATCAGCACAGCTCTAGTCATTCCAAAAAAGCAATGCCAGTTTATGCTGAAGTGCTAGCTGGCTCCTGTAGCTTTCCTTTGTGATTAATTTCAGTGCAGTCGTTTGCTGGAACATGCTTTTGGACCAAGCTTCCTGAAGCATTACTTTTACAAATCTCTTGCGTGCTTTTGGACTGCTGCCTGTAGCACACCCTTCTGTATTAGGTCTGCTTTTCTCCAACAGAAAGCTCAAGGTTTGGGATTGGTTTAAAATGATATATTAAAAATAATCAAAAATTTTAGATCATTTTTAAATATCAAAACCAAAAGCTTTGCTGATCAGTTACTTTATACGAACCACTCTTGACTCTCTTCTATGAATCAATGGCAGTGACTTGTTCACTCTTTGTTTAGACTATCTTTAGGATGGTTAGTTTCAGTATTTTCCACTCCTTGTGTAGCCCAAGCTCCCCCCTAAATTAAGAGTGGAAATCCAACCTCATGGTAGTGCAGAGGCAGACACAGGGCTGCCACAGAGTGCCTGCAGTGCTTAGGGTGAGATGGTTGCCAGTGTATTTTCACCCTGGCTGACACCCACCAGTATGAGGCGTCTGAGGAGCCACCATCACATGTGCCAGCACAGCCACTGCTCTTTCACCCTCCATTTTGCAAAACACCCTAGGAGGTCCCCAGAGCTGGAGTCTTTTGCCAGGACAGGGTACACAGGTGGCCCTGTCAACTCCCCACTGTTGTTTCAGACCTGCCAAATTCACCTCCCTGAGCGCAGTGATCCTAATGAGCTCGCTCCTGCTGGGACCTCAATCACTGCAGCTGGCCCCCTGCCTGCCCTGACTAACTCAGCAGCACCCAACTCAGGGCATCACAGAGAGAGAAGCTGTGGCACTGTCTTGCGGCTGAAGAGGTGCTGCCATAAAAGGCTGTGCACTTAAAGCCCCTTCATGGAGCATACAGCTCCACCTTGCAGCCTCATGCCAAAGAATCTTACAGTGGGATGGAGCAGGTCCTCCCTCAGACAAGGCAGTTCCTGAGAAACCAGTCAACGGGCATGATTCGCAGCCATCATGCAACTCCCCAGCCAGTGCATGCAGTCATGGCTGGCACATTTTCTTTTCCATGAATTGACCACAGAAAAGAAAGGCAAATCACTTAAAATACAGTTCATTCATACATTGCAATTAAACTCACTTTGAAAACACACAGACACTTGTGAGTTGAAATCATAGAATCATAGAATAGTTAGGGTTGGAAAGGACCTTAAGATCCTCTAGTTCCAACCAAGTTCCAGGTTAGCTTATCACAATCTGTGCTGCCCTTCCCCTTCTTTCCCAGGGGTCTCTTCCTTCACAGTGCAGACAGAGCCCAAGAACACATGAAGGAACGTAGGGAACCTATCTATATAAGGTCATAATTTATTTCAAGGCTATGGCAGCTCTTAAAATATTCTCTAGCAGTGTCCCTCAGGTGTGGATGGTGTTGCTCCTGTAGGAAGAAGGGCTCATGAAAGAGTTCAGGGCTGCAGCCTACTGTTAGATGACAGCAGCTCAATTGTCCCTGGTCATCCAGAGACAGCTCATATTCTCCATTACAGGGGATAAGTACAAGGCTGTACAGCCTTCAAGTATTCGAAGACACCGAGGGCTTGCTAAAAGCCCTTAAGTGCTGGAAGAGACTCATTTTCTTCAGGGCACTGGACTAAATGTAGATATGTGCTGTCTTCTGCATATGAGAAATTGAGTTGCTGAGACGCTGAGGGAGCTGAGCATAAAGAAATGAGCCAAATGGAGACTTCATCATACATCAAGCTGCACGAGACCACCATGATTTTGAACACTCAAAAAGACATGGAACATTGTCTTTTCAGTGTTATCCATGCTCCCTGTGTGGCAGAAACTTGCAGAATAGCTTTTTATGGGTGCTTTGGTTTTGGGTTTCCATGTCCTCATTTGCAGACATATTAAGTACTCATATGGTTTTGAAATCTCCATCCTTGGAGATACTTCAGATTTGACTAGCTATGACCCTGAAAGACCTGATCTGATTTCAAAGTTGAGTAAAACTTCAAAATTGAGCAAGGGGGTGGATCAGATGGTGCTTTCTAACCAGAATTATTCTCAGACTGCAGCTGCCACTGCAGTCAGTGGGAGCTCTGCCTTGAACAGACATGTGCTCCAAAAAATCAGAGATTTTCTGCTCAGCACCCAAAATTATCTGGAACTTCGGAAAATATTACATTTTAATACTGCATCTATGAAATGGCGCAAATAATGCCAACACAGGTAGGGGTTAAAGTTTGTTTATGAATTGCCTAGGAATCATTTTGCAAGCATTAGAAAATACTCTGAGGAAATCAGCAATTTACTGCTCAGACCAGGGCTTGGCTAATGTAAAGGGACAGAACTCTTCATGGAGTCTTGATGCCTAAATGTAAGGCTGAAAACTCATTCATTAAGCACTTTGAGTTGTGTTGCTCCTTTGAAGCATGGCTTCTGTGCAGAAGGTAATGTGTCTCTGTGCAATTAAAACCTGTAGTCAGATTTAATTTTTTATTTTGCACTTATTAGTACTTCTCTTTTGAAAATCAATATTTGGCAGGGCATTCCAATCAACTAGATATCATTTTATATTGATACTGAAATAGATATTTTTTGGCATTGCCGTGTTTGTTCAAAGTTAAGCTGTAAGGTTATGTACATAGAGGTCTGGAAGATCACAGTTACAGCAGATGCTTTAAGTCTGAGTCACTCAGTGACTAGTGTTGACAGGATACTAAGAAATGAGAATAAAATGTTATGGAGTATATGCACACACGTGTATCTGTGTGAAATCTACTTTGCTCATCAATTAATCAGATTAAGAAGTAGATTGAAGTAACCGAGATTTCATTTAACACATTTCTCGTGGGTAACTACTGTGACAGCAGAAACAAGCCTTCAAGAGTAAAAATAGAAAGCATTCCTCTCGCAAGTTTCGCTCAAAAATCAAGAAAGCTGGGAGAACAAGGGAATGGGAGCCTAATGAAAACATCTCTCTTTGCCTCTTTCTCTGCAATGCCATGCTGAGAAGCAGCACTTACTTTCTCTGACATGCAGAAATCTTTGTGCCTGACAGATAGAACAGGAGATAAAAAGGATACAAAGCATCTGGCTTTCCAATACGTACGTGGGATGATGATTTAAGTTACAAAGTTTGAAGAATTTGGCACCTAGCAAACTTGAACCTTGCCCAGGGTTGATTTCCCCCCTTCAATAATAAGTTCAGAAAACATGAAAAAAGAAGTATTTTCCCCTGTAACACAGCATATAAACAACATCTGCACTTTCGAATTAGTTCAAAACACCTCTGGAATGAAAGGTTTTTCTCTTTGAACAGAGGAGAAACCCTTCCAGCATGCTCCAGTGGAAGGAAAGTCTCGCTGAGATTGAGCTGTCTGGTTCCATTGTAAGTTTGCTGGCAGGGACCCCGCGGCAGGATTGACATTGCATTAATTACCAGGCCCACGGGCCCTCCGACCCTGCTCCACCACAAGACATACTGGCAATGGATCTGAGGAACGCTGGCATTATCTCAGTCTTGAAGACCTGAAGGCAAGTTGTCACCTGAACTGCAGGTAAAGTGAAACATTTCACTGTGCTAATAAAATACACATTTCTCTGGCATTCAGACTGTCTGGGAGATAACTGTTTAAAGTATTACAAACCTCATGGCTAATATCTGACTTGAACAAGCATGATTACATAAAAGACAGGCTTTCTGAAGTACTTTGGTTTGATAATATTCATAATACGAATTAAATGTTAATAATAGACACATATTATCAGATATGGATTTTGCTCCTTATTAGTTGACTGTGGGCCTTATCCTCATTTATGCATTTCAGTAGGAGAAAGTAGCATCAATGTAAAGTGTTATGGCAGGCAGTTCAAAACAGTGCTAGGCCCACAGAGAGTTGCGCTCCACATTCATTTTCCTGGCTTCCAGGGTGAAGAGAGAACAGCGCATCAGAGTTATATCAGCTGGCATTATTTTAGTAACTAGTCCTTTCAGATGCCTTATTTCAGCTGGCTTAATTTGAATTGCAGTGCACCAGCTTGCAGAAATTTTTAGGACAAGCATGATCAACTCGATGCAAATTCTTTGAGACAGTCTCAGTTTGTGCACTGAAAAGTTAAGCACTCACTCATTTTGCTGTGATCACTATCTAATTGATTCATTCCTGTCTTGCTTGATTGCATTGCCATTCTAGCTCAAAATCAGATGTAACAGCTATGAAGATGGCAGCCATCAAAGGACTTTTTAACCAGCATCAGTTCCTTTGGTTTTCAACCTTGACTCTAAAACAGTGACGGGGTAAAGCCATATGGCTGTATAGTGATCTTTATGAACAGAAAGAGCTTCTGATTTTGACATTGTTTCACTAGAAGCACTACAATAAGAGGTCAGATAGCTGAAGTTTAAAGAATTATCATTTACAAACAATAAGCAAATGTAAAAGAAAAAGTATTAGCTCAATCCTTACATAATTCTACAATCTATGTGGTGTTTAAACAAATATTTGTCCTTGTCAATTATTCCCACAGAGTGATTGTGCAAGCATTAGAGATTTAAGCAATGTTTATATAAACAACATGAAATGCAAGATAAAGAACTTGATAATTACGTATCACTTTTAAAGATACCAGTGAATTGTTTAAGTCTTTCAAATCAAAGTCATAATGGATTGCAGCTTTATATGTAGTCAAAATAAAGATTTGTGGAATATGAATTTTTTTATGTCTGGTAGATCTATTTTAAAATATTTTTTTAAAAATAAGGCATCCCATGATTAGCCCTTTCAATTACTGCATCACAGTGGTTTTTACAGACTCTAATTATATCTCAGATTAAAATTCAAAACACCTGCTCTTGTGGATTGCACTAATTTCAGCCTTGAGTATTTTGATACAAAGAGCTATAATCAGTGAGAACCAAATGATTTCCTATTCTTTGTACCACACCTTCTCAGCTGAGCACAGCTAAAGAAAGATCTCCATTTCCTTCTTTTCTGGTTTTTTTTGTTTGGTTTTTTCTTTTTGTTATGATCATTTGATCTTTTATTTAAAGATGTCTTTTTAATGCTGAGAGATGTAGTATTTTTACTTAAATCAGTTTAAGGCAGATATTACCTTTTAATATAGCAGTAATTTTGATTTTAAATAGCAGATGAACAGTGCAGCTTTCTTCTGTTAGTTCCCCTTTTCATTTCAGTGTAGCTAATATAAATACTTTGTTCCTGGCTTTTAAGAAAACTGCTCTTTAAACCCCCTGTAATTTGAGTTCAGGGATTTAAATGGGAGCACATACTTACTTGAAAGATAGTTTTTGATGTGCGTGCTTCCCTGTTATTATTCATGCTCTTCTCTAGGCTTTAGGGGTATGATCCAAAGTCCATGGAGTCAATGGGAAGACAAGCAGATTTCACTGGACATTGGGTCAGTACAATAAATACTGTATGAAGAAAAAGGAAATAGTTGAATTGTCCATGTAGGTTCTATTGCAATAAAATAAGGATATCTTTAACACTATTTACTTTTTGATGAGAGTAATATGGAATCTGACTTTTTACACAGATACACTGTTTTTAAGCCAATAGGATAACACTACTGACACAATACATCAGCAAAGAGCCATTGTAGGACACTGAATCAGGCGCACCACAGTCCTCCAAAGCCCTTCAGAGCCATTTGGCTACTCTGAATTTTATTCAATGATCTACCTTCAAATAACTCTGAGAAACTGTGGGGTGGCCTGGCAGCTCTGCACCAGAGCTGCTTGTTTTGCTTCTCCCCCATGCTGTGCTGTTAACTTGCCACTTCGCTCTGTTGCAATGGGCAGGTTTCTGAAGGCCCATGAAAAGCCACCTGGCTCTTGCTCCAGAGTATATTAGTGCAATGAAAACAGATTTAATGGCATGTCACATCAGAACTAGAACAATCTTTTTAGAAATTCAGCATTTTTATACCCTGTGTTTCTCACTGCAATTAATTAGCTGTGAATGTATTTACTGATGTTTTTCTTCCCTTTTCCATGTCATGGATTACAGAGGTAAAGTCTTTCTGGAAAAATTCAACCCCTTCACATGATAAAATGACATATGCCCCAGCATGCACCAAACTTTACTAGTTTTCCCTAAAAGCTCTAAGAAATTTGTACCTGAGCTTTCCATCACCTGTAACGGCATTCTGATTTGGGATAAAGGACAGGATGTTCCATAGGTATCTGCTAGCATCTCAAAGGCATGATGAGTAGCTCTGACTAACCCTACACATTGGGCTTTGCTGCATCCGGTGTTTCCCAGTAGTTTCCTAGCCTGCTTTCAACTCTGCTCAGATGTATACTGCCAGGTCTGTGACTGCTGTGGAGAAGGAGACAACCCCTGGATGGGCAAGAAGTGTTCAGAAGCCATGCAGGTGCAACGAGAGAGCTCTGCAGCATTGCTGGTCCTGTAGTCCCCTGACTCTGGGAGCCCCACCAAGGTTGTACAGCACTGCACCCCGCTTAATAGTCTAGTCTAATGAAGGGTAAGTTTGGGTCAAGGATCAGTTTTGAGTTTTGTTGTCCAGAGTTTCCAATCTTGCAGGATGACTGAAGCTGTCTTTGTACCTCCCTGACAACCTTCAGACTGCTGTGGAGTAGAGCCCAGCAGTCGCCAGCACCAAGAAAGCCTCGTGCCCGTAAGGAGAAAAACAATTAACACCAGTGGCACTAAAAACAGAACAAGTGATGCAAGTCTTGTGCATAATAGCAAAGTCTTTTGTTCATAAATCTCACCTTTCTGTGTGGTAGACACATGAAACTCTGTGTCTGCCTGAGGAGCTGAAGGGCTGAGTCAACCCTGCTGAGATTTAAACCAGCGGTTCCAGAGAGTCTAGGTGTTTCAAACATGGTGCTTACACCACTAAACTACCTTTTCAGCTTTATTTAGCTGCTGCTACTGCTATCAAAATAAACCACATATTGCAAATCTATTTATTAGGGAGTTGTGGTGGGTGGATCCTGGCTGGGTGCCCTTCAAACACTGCCCTCCTCAGCTAGATATGGGAGAGGAAATAGAACAAAAGGCTTGTAGGTTGAGAGACAGAGGAGAGATCGCTCAGCAATACAAAAACAAATCTTAAACCACTTTCCCCCAACCCTGTGTTTCCAAGCTCAACTTCACTCCCAAATTCTCTAGTTCCTCCTCCTGGAGAAGCACATGGGGATGGGGATTTGGTGCCCTGGTCAGCTCACCACACGTTGTCTCTTCTGCTCCTTCCTCCTTAGGGGAGGACTCCTCACACTCTTTCCCTGCTCCAGCATGGTGTTCCTCCCACATCAGACAGTCCTCCATGAACTTCTCCAATGGGAGTCCTTCCCACTGGCTGCAGTTCTTCTTAAACTGCTCCAGTGTGGGTCCCTTCCACGGGTGCAGCTCTTCAGGAACAGACTGCTCCAGCGTGGGTCCCTTCCACGGGTGCAGCCCTTCAGGAACAGACTGCTCCAGTGTGGGTCCCTTCTATGGGTGCAGTCCTCCAGGAACAGATTGCTCCAGTGTGGGTCCCTTCTACGGGTGCAGTCCTCCAGGAACAGACTGCTCCAGTGTGGGTCCCTTCTATGGGTGCAGTCCTCCAGGAACAGACTGCTCCAGTGTGGGTCCCCTGTGGGGTAACAGCCTCCTTTGGGCATCCCTCTGCTCTGGTGTGGGGTCCTCCATGTGCTGCAGGTGGAGATCTGCTCCACCATGGACCTCCATGGGCTGCAGGGGCACAGCTGTCTCACCATGGGCTGCACAATGGGCCACAGTGGGATCTCTGCTCAGGTGCCTGGAGCACCTCCTCCTCTGCTTCTGCACTGACCTGGGTGTCTGCAGGGCTGGTTCTCTCACAGATTCTCACTCCTTTCTCCTGCTGCAGGTTGTTTCAAGAGGTTTTTCTCCCCCTTCTTAGCTATGTAATCCCAGAGGTGCCACCATGTCACTGATGTGCTCGGCCTTGGCCTGGGATCAGTCTATTTTGTAGCTGGCTGCATTGGCTTTGTGAACATACAGGAAGTTTTTGGCGTTTTCTCATAGAAGCCACCCCTGTAGCCTCTCCACTACCAAAATCTTGCCATGCAAACACAGAAAAGGGTTTATACTTCATTTGACATAAAAGTATTTTTTAAAGCAAGACAAAACATTGTGATAATCATACAGCTTTAAATTTTTAGCTACACAGCATGTGTATTATCTACTTATGCTTAAAAAAATCCCAACTTTTATTCCATAGTAGAAGTTAAAATGCAATCGATGTTTTAAATTTGAAATTTACTGCTGCTGTGAAAGTCTGCCTACCAACTAGGATGTGGAAACATTAGTAAGTTAAAAAGGTGACAACATGGATATTATTCAAAAGAAAAAATAAATCAAAGCTGTGTGCAAGCAGTGTCTTCTCTCTGCCAGGAGTCCTTGGAGAGCTATACGGTGGCATTTTCCAGAATTAAATTGCATTATTATAAGAGCTTTAAATTAAGCTCCTAACTATGACCTTTAAACACGGTGATTGCCATTATGCCTGCTGAGGAGGTTGAGGAGGGTTTGGAAACCCTGTGCAAGACTGATGTGTTTTAATACGTAATCAAGTATAGGTTCATTTAGCACAGCTGTTGAACAGAGGGCCTAACACCGGGTTATCACAGGGAGTGCCCTCTCTTCTCTTCCAGACAAATCAGTGTTAGCAGTAGGAGGCAGGGCTTGTTAGTGCTAGGGAAAACAACACCCTATCTTCCTGATGGGGCTAGAAAAGGATGTGGAGTTTAAGAGCTGTGCATCTCCTTTAGAGAGTGACCAGGAATAAAATGTTTCTCCAGTGCTCATACACTTAGGCCAGGCAAAGCCTCATACAGGGTGTACTCAGAGCAAAAATAAATGCTGAAAAGATTTACAGAAATCCTTAAATAAATGCAGAGGTAAAAAAAATCTTCTCCATAACATTCTGTTAAAAGCAGTATCAACAAATCCTGTTCTCAAATGTACCTACTGACATGCATATAGAGATCTTGTATCTTATACACTGTCATTTACCTGTGTGTTGTATAATTATCTTCAAGCATGAATAAATGAAACACTGGAGAAACAAAACAAGGCCCCATGCATTGTGTGATTGTGAAGTGCCAAATCTGTTAATGTACTAGCACAACCTATACTGAACCCTGCAAATTCTCATCACAGAAACCAAGGCTCTGTGTCAGTGCAGGAAACAGAGATCGGAGAGGGGCTGACCTGTCTCGTAAAGGTCCTGCCTTTCATAGAATCATAGAATAGTTAGGGCTGGAAAGGATCTTAAGCTCATCCAGTTCCAATCCCCCTGCCATGGGCAGGGACACCTCCCACTAAACCATATCACCCAAGGCTCTGTCCAACCT
>JAOEHY010038855.1:0-16992 GCA_025447955.1 Psilopsiagon aurifrons | reverse complement strand
CCTCATAGCAGCCTTCCAGTATCTGAAGGGGGCTATAGGGATGCTGGGGAGGGACTCTTTGTTAGGGACTGTAGTGAGAGGACAGCAGGTAATGGGTTCAAACTTAAACAGGGGAAGTTTAGATTGGATATGAGGAAGAAGTTCTCTACTGTAAGTGTGGTGAGGCACTGGAATGGGTTGCCCAGGGAAGTTGTGAATGCTCCATTGCTGGCGGTGTTCAAGGTCGGGTTAAACAGAGCCTTGGGTGATATGGTTTAGAGGGAGGTGTCTCTGCTCATGGCAGAGTGTTTGGAACTGGATGATCTTAAGGTCCTTTCCAAGCCTAACTATTCTATGATTCTATGATTTGTAGAAAAATACAGAACCAAGTGGAAAAGGAACAGCACAAGTTCACCTGAGGGTTTGGAAGAGGGTGTCTATACTGATGGCAGCTCTGTTAATCGTGTGTTAGGAACTTCATTAAGCTTTCATCTAATCCTGATCATCCAGATCTTGTCTCTTGCTTTCCACATTCTGTGCAATATAATCTGAACTTCCTGTGTCAAGTAACACATTCTTTACAAAATGAAATAACACTGTAATTGTTCTGCTCTTCATTAGTGGTTTTCATTTTAACACTGTGACTACCATAATAAACAAGCATAAAATATTTTCACTCCCATTTCACATATAGGATGCCTTTGCCTGCCAAAGCAATGGCAGTCCAAGGGTTAATTTTTTTTTTACATTCTAAACATATGCATGCAACAAAATGTATCCTAGGGCTACAATTCGTTTGAGGAGTTCACAGGGATAGAAAGGCTCTGGAATTCTAGCAGTTAAGCCTTGTTTGGTGCTTGCATATTTAACTGGTGAATCTTTGTATTAAAATGCATTTTACGTTGCTTCTGAATAAAGCAGGGCATCCCTGCAAGAAATACATAAACCAGATGGTTTATGTTTGAAATAACTTTTCTGTTCCTGCAACTTGTATCTGAGCAAAACTTCTTGGCATGCATGAGAGGGTGAATTTCCTGATGCAGTTTGCATCATTAGGGTCACTGACAAGGGAACAAATGGATTTATTGAGGGCCAGATCCTTATATTGTTTCTTCAATTATTTTCTCACCATAATCAGTAGAATAAGAACTGGTTTTCTGACATTAAATGTCAGCTGATGTTCTTACTTTATTCTGGTTTCTAAAATAATCAAAGCCTGTGGGTGATGAAGTTGGGACCTGACTGTTGCCATAGAGAGAGAGACATCTTCCCACCAGCACTTCCAGGTGCATTTCACCTAAAATGTACTTCACCTAAAATTCAGCTCTCTGCAACACGTGCAGCAGGGGAGAGGCTGCCGAGGGCGCCTGTCAGGTCAGCTTCCCTTCTGCCGACATTCTTCCTGGTTGCCAAATACAGAATGTCACACTGCTCTCAAGCAGTTGTGGATGCGAAAAATGTCGAAGCCAAGACTTTGCTTCAGCTCCAGCAGCAGCTTAGAACTGGCATAGCTTTAGTAGATTCAAAGCAAGCTTGAAGAAAAGTTTGTGTCTTACAGTGCCAGAAAGTCTCTGGGAATTTGCTTTGAGCTCTGGTAGACTTCAAAGAAAATCTTGACCTGGCAAGGCCTACCTTTGCCTAATGGGCTGTCGGTGAGCTTTAGCATCTAAAAGTCATGCCTCACCCTCAGAAAAAATCCATCCCAACTCTGGCCCACCTACGCAATGAGCATGGGACGAAAATGATCCAGATGTCAGCAACTCTCTGTCCTGTTGCCTCTGTAAATCCTGTCCATATCACAGTGGTGTTTAGGGTTTTGGTGAGACGAAGAGAGGAAGAGCACACGGTGTGGGCTGCAGATTCAGGTCTGCTGCAGGAAATACTGCTGGTGTGCAGCAGAGAGGAGCACGTACACATACTGGTTCCATTTGTCCAGAAATACACCCAAATGATTGATAGGCTGTTAGGACACACACGTAGAGTCTGTGGCTCCAGGAGACCAGGAGAAAGAAATAATTGCTTTAATTATCTGGCAGCAAAGGACATCTAACTCCTCCCAGCTGTATTAAATTGCTGTTCTCCAGTCACCCATGGCTTGTCAGACAAAGCAGTAGGAGCTGTGCAGCTCCCATCGGATTGGGACATCTTCTGTCCCAGTTTGCCACAGGCTGAGGATTCTTGGCTTACTGGCCAGTCACTGGGAAATACATCCTTCACAGGACTCCACAGGCTGCTGCATTGCTACCCTGGTCACCAAGACCTGCCCTGATAAATGTGCCTGTGGCTCTAGGGCTTGAAGTGTCCTAGGGTCCCAGTGTTCAGGATCACCACATCCAGAGAAACACAGCTGTTGGCCAGGCAGCTGACCATGATCTCTTACTCAAGCAAGAGGGAGCTTAAAATAATGTTTGCAACATCCACAATAACATAACTATAAAGGTAAGGAATTAAACCCACGTGATGACCCAAGAGCAAACCCAGAGGATCCCTCTCCCCCACAGTACCCAGCTGAAGTACTTTGAGTGCCCACCCACCCCAGGAATCTTAATAAAGAATTGCCAGAATATAACAAATTGTTGAGTATAAGAGCAAAAGCTCCCTATGTCTCAGTCTACAGCCTTTATAACTTGATATGGGCCCAAAGACTATTTCTTCATGAATTTCTTATTAAAACATAATCCCTCAGCCAAAATATAGCTGTATGAAATAAGGGAGGTTATGAAACCCGCTCTGGTGTTTGAAACACTTACCTGCAACTTAATTTGCATGTTTTTAATTAAAAGCATCTTTCTACAGATTTCTAATGCAGAACCAAATATTCATCTTTTGACTCTAAGACCACCATCTAGAAGCTATTTTCTTTAGGTCTGGAAAGAGTAATTTGTCCAAGAACACACAGCACATGAATCCCACCAGCTTTCATTCAACCTGATGAATGTATTTTAGTTGCTTTTCAGAATGGCTTCCACAGTGCCAAAATGTTTGAAACACTTCAGTGGAAACTTTACTCCTAGTTTCCCTCTCATTATTTTGAACTGCTCAGCACAAGTTTGTTTTGAGCTCCAGTTTGTAACACGGTGTTCTTTAGAAATACATCTTTTTAAAGACAACTATTCAAAGTGCTCATAAGGGGTTTATGTTCCCTTGATACCCACCAGTCACTGAAGAAAATGACTGGCAAAATCAGGACACGAGCTGTTCACAAACTGTTGTCAATCCATAGATGGTGAGTAATTTGGAAAAGAAAAATATCCCCCTCATAAATTTTAATTACGGTAATTTTAGATACTACTTTCAGCTGAAGTCGCTAGATGTTTTTCCACACAGGAAATGGATTTGCAGAATCAATGGCCTTCAGTGTTCTGCTGTTTCACAAAAAGTAGCATATCATGAAAAATATTTACAAAATAATGCCAAGATGTCTTCTAATTTACACATTAAAGGAAAATTGTGGGAGGGAAGGAATACCGTTATTATTTTTGTGAAGAGACCTACAGTCACAAAACTGATTTTGTTGCTTTTTCTAAAGAATTTCTTGTAAGTCAGATTCAGACTATTCCTGGAAAAAATCAAACCATGTATCACAAGCACCTTAGCTGATCTAGCTGTGCCTTTGATGACAGCTCCATTTTTGGGAATTGTTATTTTGAGGGAAACATTCTGAGAAGGTAGATAGATCCATAAGTAGCCAATAAAAATGAGCTAACACCTGGAAGCAATGATATGCTTGAGAGAGATTATCCATCATGCTCTTTTTGCTGCCCAGCGCAAACATTCCCACATACCACATCAGTAGCTGAATCGAAGCACCACGATAGAAAGTTGCAAATTACATCATGTATTAAAAGATTCAGCCGGAAACACTGACATATTGCGCCATCGTGTTATCAACTAAAACCTATAGCAATTCTGAATCAAAATCTGTTTTAAATGTTTCATTATCAGCCGCCTCTATCCTCTTCTCGAATATCTGAAAACTCCTTTGTATGGCTGGAAATGCAAAGGAATACTTAAGTTTTTGCTGTTGATATTGAAGAGAAGAAAGTGCTCTCTTCGTGTAAAGGACTCTCTCCACAAAAGCGGAGAGAGTAATATGAACCAATAGTGAACCATGATACCATTTTTCTGTGCACAGAAGAGGATGAGATTTACAGAAAAGTATTTGTACTTTAATTAGTCTGTTTCAAAATAACTCAGTAAGACAAAAAATGTCACCTATTTCTTCCAGCAGAATGGAATGGTTTATCATATGCATACAAGGCAGTGCAGTATGTTCTCACCCTTATTCGCCACAGGAGACTTTCTTTGGAAAATACATATAAATATATAAATATATATGGATTTTCTTTGATTGGTATGAGCATATAAATGTATAGAAGCATATTTCCCCCTCACCTTCTTTAAAGTCTCTTTGTTCTATTTGACTACCTACACTATCCCATTCTAATTCTTAACAAAGTAAATATGCTGGTGGTCTTTTGCCTTCAAGATTATGTATTTAGCTGCATTATAGCCTAATGCAGCTGGATTTAGAATCCACCCCTCTCTCCATACCAGAGATGTTAGCTGTTGCACTAAGACCTTGCCCTAAAACTGTTTCTAATCCACACTAAGAAAGGAGGCTTGGGAAAAACACAAACATAAAAGGAAGAGAGGGCTCCAGTCTCATTCTCATGGTGTGCGGGAGAGCGGGGACCACCTCACCTCAATGGCCAGTCAGCAGACACAGGGCCACGGTGCACAAGGATTTGCAGTACTGTACTAACCCTGCAGAATGGGTAATGTGCCCTGGAGACCTATCAAGAGAGGGGTATTTTGCTACAGAAATCAGCAAGTTCACACTGTCTTCACAGGAAACAAGCCCTTCATTCGAAGAATATCAGATCTGATCAGCACCCACAGCTTCCAACCTCTCTTCACTTGTGAATCTCCAAGGGATCTCCATGTTATCTTCCTTATAAATGCACATCAGCACCATACACAGACCTTGCAAACCTTTTGCATCCTCTCCTTTTGTGGATGTCTGGGAAACAGACCGCATCTCTGGGGAATCTGGTGGAAAATCACTCTACTCGTGGTTCGAAGTGTAAATTGGCATAGCTGAGCTAGATACCTCAAGATCCTATCCAGCAATGTAATATCAGCAAGTCCCTGCTCCAAACAGGCTTGATAACAACAGGTTGGTTTTGTCAGACCGTTTCCATTGTTAGAATGCAATGCACATGGTGGTGCAGCTCTCTCAGTACAGGCTGCTGGCAAGCTCACACCTTCACCATGGGCCTTCCTCCTGCTCTGCAGCACAGACAAGCACCATGAAAAGTGTAAGGCCTGATCACCAAAAAAAGCAATGCGCAGAGCTAGATATTAACCATACAGCCATGAAATTATACCCATCTGTTTTCCAGTTGTAACAGACTGTCAGATCATGCAGCAGTTTAAAAACGAGGTAAGAGCTAATTACAGGCAGTGATAGTATATTGTGAAAGAGAGGAGACCATTTGCCACCCAGAAACAGGGGCCTGGTGGCAAGGTGAAATCTTGCTCATTTGCTTTCCGGAGTTGAGGAGAGATGGGACAAAGGACTGTTTCCCAGTTTAGAAATGTTATCTGCCAAGATAACAGCAAGGGTGAGGTAAGGGAATAAAGGGGGTTCTTTTAGAAACTGTAGTGATTTTGGTGTCACTTAGGAGACATTTTTGCCTGCGGCTGTCAATAGAAAATGGGACAAACAAAGCAGCAGCGCTCTGCGAATGGTCTCTCTAGTTCTGGGTGTTCTTGACACCTCAGCTGGAGACATATTTTTCTGCTCCACCTTGCAAATATTCCTCACATGTACGGAGCCACAAAACTGCTAAAAGATTTGCTCAGAATACCAATTACAAGAAGAGACACCAAAGCAAAGTTCAGAGTTCGTTTCCAAAAGCACAGTGTAAATGAAATACTCTTGCAGATATTCGTTGTATTTATTCGCTGTTATTTTCCAACTTGTCTCAAAGGGTAATTATGTGGATAACCAGCCACATGCCCCATTTTTCTGCAAAGGTGATGTACACTGCAAGCCCTAAGCATTCCTGAAGACCGACTCAGAAAGCAAACTCCGTAATCAGAGCGCTGCCCTCAGCTTGACTGGACTGACAGGAACAAGCCAAGGTTGAAAAGGCCAGAACCATCTCCAGAGGCTCCGGGAGGGAATGCGGGGAGTGTCGGCAGCACGGTGTTCCCCTGCAGCCTGTGAGCTGTGCCAGCTCGGTGGGAGTGAACAAAAGGGAAGTGGGATCCAGGGAGCAAAACAATTTCCACAATATGTTCCCTGCCTAAACCAGTGGTGATAATTGTGCCAGAAAATAGAAATAATAAAAAGGCATCTTTGGTTTCTGTTGTTTTGGAGCTGATTCCAGCGATGGAAAACAGCTAATGAATGCGGGGTTTCAAAAATGGTTTACTCCTGGTTGTGAAGAGCTCAGAACTTGCTGTTGTGAAAGCCCCGCGGGTCCCCAGTCCTGAGAGATGCAGACCAGATGTTGCAGAGCCTTCCCAGGAAATCTAGTCCTTGCTGCAAAGAGCTGACAGGGATGGCAGGGAGCAGGGACCAGCTGGGACAGGCCTGCCAAGGCTGGCATGGCCGCAGAATTTTCTTCAGTGAACATTCTAAAACACTTTCCTAACCCAACTGAGTTGAACAGAGAAACGATATTTCTGCGACTTCTGTAGTTTATTGTAGTCTCAGAAATGTGATCCAAACGTTGTGGTGCTAATTGCCGGTAACCCCCAAGGGAAATGAGCTTTCTCACTTTAAAGTGCTTTCTTTGGAGCTAACAACATGGCCTTTCATGTCACAGGAAAATACATACCCCGCACAAGCGTCTGACCCCCCAAATAACATTCAGACATCTCCCCCCCACACCACCCTTGAGAGATGTGTGTACCCAGAGGTAGATGTAGATGACTTTAGGCAGTATCTGGTAGGATTTCACATTCACAATATTTATTACAACTGGGAAACAAAAACAATCTCTATGTTATATCAAATAGAAGCCCCAAGTGCTTTTCTTAGCCTGAGTTATTAACCCCTGGTAATGAAGGTTTGAAACGGAGATATTAACTGCCAGAGGGGCAAATGAAGTTGCTTTAACAAGGCTAATTAGTTGGCACCTGCAGTGGGGCTGGATGTGGCTGCAAGTCGAAGGCAGCCAGGCTCCAGGGCCATGTCCCTGGCTTTTTGCATCTTATCAGTGCCAGGCAGCAACTGCTGCAGCAGGGCTCACCCGAGGACCACAGCCAGGTCCTCCAAGGGGCGTTTATCCAAAGGCAAAGCCATCACAGGCAAAGCCCTCAGTCCTGCTGTGGCTTTAGTCTTCTATCTTTGATGGAAGGCTGCTGAAGGGCAGGGCAGCAGCACAGCAGCAGCATAAAGCAGACACATTTGGTCCATGCACTGCAGCTATTGTCTTAGACAGACATTAGCAGCCTGATTTACGTATTTATTGTAAGGCCTTTTTAGTCCTTTTATCTGCCCCCCTCCTCTTTTTTCCTAGAGATCAGAAATATTTCAATCCTTGAAGTGTCAGTTTCCAGATATCAGGAAAGAAATTGGAAGGAAAAGAGAGGTTAAGGCTTTTCACTCCAGTTTGAGAGTTGACTGACATGTTAAGATTATTGGGAGTTTCTTTAACAAAAGCATCTGCATAAGACTTACACATTTCCTCTGATCCTCTTGTGCTGTTTCCTTTTTACCAACTGACAGGTTAATCCAAGCATAAACAATTACATTATCATCCTCAGAATTATTTTCCATACACTTGATACATTTCTTTAAAGAGTCTCATACAAAGTGAATCCGTAAGAAGTCTCTGAATAATTGAAACAGTTTAATTGACTTAGAGGTACCGATCCACCTCCGTAAAATAGACTCAAATGGCCTAATTACTAATACACCATATGGAGGAAAAGCAGAGGTGTGGTGCAGTCTGTTGATGGATCAATTAGCACACAAGGCAGAGGATTGTGTCATCATCTCTGTTACCATCAAAACAAAATCTTACTTTTCATGTGTCTGTAATATCACACAAATGATCTTGTTTTTTCGACTTGTGTAGCACCTCCTTCAAAACTCAGATCTCAAAACACTTTGCAAACGTTGAATTAAGCTGTCTCTGCCTCTGCTTTACTCCCCACAGGTTAGGAAGGTGTAAATGACAACCTGGTTTATCTGCCGTATAGAAGTAAACAATTTCTAGAGCAGGCAGTTTCTTCATGCTCCACTGAAGACTCTCAGCACTTCCACAAAGTAACGGACAAACTGCTGAGAGAGAAGAAGCTGTGTCTCAGGGTACAGACTGGTAAAGGGTTTTTGCCTTTGCAGCATAGGAGGGGCACCCCCAGGGGTCTACTTATCTTCAGGAGTTTAGCACGGCACTGGGAAATTTCAGTGCTTCACTGAAAAGCAGCGCTCTTCACTGCTTTTATCAGTATAATACGCATTGTGTTCTGGGGGGAAAGGTTAGTAGTGTGAATTCTTTCACCCCAGAATATGATGTAGTAAATTAAGGCGAGCAGTTCGCACTGTTACAGTCAAGAGGAGCTACTACCCCTGGTAGCCTCTCATCTAAGGTTTGGATTAAGTGGCTATGAAATTTCTGGTAAGGGTTCTTGGAAAAAAAAAACATATTGCTAAAATTAAAAATTAACAGGTTGCAGTTTAAATAACAGAGACAAAATGTCACATTTTGAGAAGAAACTAAGAAAAAAACAACTTGATTTTAAATATCGAAATGGTGTATTGAAGGGTAAATCACCGAGCATGCAGCACACAGGCTAACTCTGCATCAGGGATGCAGCTCTTCCTCTCAGCAGCTACTGCCAATACTAATATCAGTAATGACAGTAGCCGATAACAGTACTGACTGATAACAGTAAGTCTGCTGCATCACTTACATAAACCTCTTCTATCAGAACAGTAGGACTGTGGCTTTCTGATACATTCTAATGCCTGAGCACTTGCGGAATCCACCCTCCACTGTTACACTGCAATGGGGCCATTCTATCTGTGGAGCTGCCACCTTCCCTTCCACATGCAAGCTTCACTGGTGCAGGAGAAGTCTTAGTTCCTGGTACAGCCTCTATGAAGAACAATACCATCTTACCCAAACACATTATTTTCAATGGGCCATACTTGTGCACAGGAGTCAATGCAAGAAAATGTCAGTGGTCTTGATTTTTCTCTTTGCTCTCCTAAGAGAAATGCTGCAAATAAGTCAATACTCTGACACCTGCACTCTTCTTTCATCTGCTTTTCAGGTTTTCACTCATTTTCTGCTGCTGTATAATGTGTCAAAATGTGTCTTGTATACAATTACTGGTTTGCTCCTCCAGGTTTCGCCTGACATGTTTTAGCAGAGAAAGCTGCTGCTTTCCAGCTTTCTTACTCAGGGCACAATCTAAATCTCTGCTTGCAACGTCACTGTCAGATAAGTTATTCATTCCTGAAAATTTAAGTAGGTATGGAAACCAACTGTATAAGGATGCTTTACCCTTGGAAGAACTTCAAACCATTGTCCATTAGCTGTTTCCACTGCTGTCTCTTCATAACAATCTTTTGTGCTTTTGAAGTCAAATCTCAGACAAAACAGCTATTTACTGAGTCCAAGATACTTAAATGTGACTAAGAAGTCTGTGTAACTCTATCCACTGGGCTATTCTAGTTGTTTAGAAGCAATACAGAGTGGAAAGCCAGACTCTTCACAATTGTCTCAAAATGAGTAAAAGTCAGGCAAAACTTGAAACACCCAGAACCATACATTTCTTCTGAAAAGCTAGGTCTAGCATTTATGTTCTCCTGGAAAGACTTAGGCAGGAATCAGTATGTTTCAAGATGTCAGAATGAACAGGGCATCATGTTTTACCCATTGTATAAGCAAGACTTCCAGGAAGATGCATGATGCCAAGGCTGCAAACAGGAGCACTTTCTGTTCTTGAAGGGATGACCTCATCCATTTGTGTTGTGAAGGAAGGCTGCTTCTTTGGCTGCTTTTAGAGGTGCAATAAATTATTGAAATGGAATATAATTGATAAATTACAGAAAAATTACTATTGTAAGCTTAAGAGCAACTTAAAGATGACTGTTAGCTTCCATTTTACCCAGGGAAATTGATTTGTCTGAGGCTTTGAGGATGCCTGCTACCAACAGCAATCTTCCAGTGGCAAATTGTTTGCTGTTGGACTGCCTCTATATGGTGAGCCCAGTATGGTAAAAGCTATCTCACTCCTGTTGGACTGGCTCCCTGCTGATCCTCCTCCTCCTCCCACCATCCATGTGCCCAGTCACATCGCCTCACCAGAACGCTGCATAACACTAAAACATTATGGGAACCATATGTCTAGAAAATGAAGTGGGCTTGCAAAATGAGATGGTCTCTAGTCAGAGTTTGGCTTTATTTAAAAATGCCTGCAGCACAGCAATACTTCCACAGATTTTACTGAGAAACTGCTGGCCAATATAAGAGTTGGACCTAAGGGAAGATACAACTCCTTGACTACACAAGGGACATGCAGTCAGGGGGTGGGATCTGCAGTTATGTGGCTCTGTCCATATAGGCCTTACAGCAATATGACAAATTGCATATTTTACATTGTCACATTTTACTCCTGTGCTGTGATAGTTGTCATTCGAGTACTATTTCTCTTTTTGTCTTTTCTCATGTTGCACTTGGACAATGAGGTATCATTATTTTAACACATCGGCTTTTTCCTGGATAACCTTTCTGAAAACAGAAACATCTTTTATTTTCTGTGAAGGGAAAAGCACTGCTTACCCTACACATCTGCCCAAGAGACACTCATTAAGCCTATCTATAGACTTCCAGAACTGTGGGCAATAACTGCCCATTAACACAGTCATTTGGGATCAGGGATCACTGGAGATGTCAGGGAGATTTGAGTCCCAGGCTCAATTAATCTTTGGAATCTCAATAGTAGCATACATGATTGGGTACCACTCTACCCATAGAAAGGCTATCCTTCAGGAAGTGAAAAGTGAATCATCACCAAATAATTTCTTCTCTGTAGGAGAGCAGTTCTAAAAGTGAAACTGCTGTTCAGCAGGGAAGTACAGTTACCTTTGAAACTCCTGCTACTGTATCAGAAATGCAACTGTTAAGACAAAACACATTATTCAGAGATTATACCTTCCATTCAAATCCATCCAGAAATGCTGATGGATTATCTGTATCAGGCAGACCTCAGCTCAGAACAGGTATTGTTGGTTTACATCCCTCTTACTTAAGCTGTATTAAATGTCACCCATCCTCCTGCAGCTAGTATAACGCCAACATAAACTCCATGAAAGCTCTGTATGGTGTGTTCTGGCTAATTTGACAGAAATGTGATCATGTGCCCGTTCTTGAGCCAGATCAAATTTGACTTCGGGACATCAGTCAGCACATACGACTCCAACTAATGGCTGTTGAGCTGCAGCATGAGCACAAACATCATACAGGTTCCTGTGACCAAGGCCGCCGGAGCTTGGACAGCATCCAACAAGCTCCCCAAACTCCCAGGCCCTCAAACCAGCTGATTTTGGCTCTCTTACATTTTCTTTTTCTGCCACATTCGGGCCAGTCCTAATCACAAAGGAGACCAATGCCATCCCATACTGTGCTGCTTTCCTCCAAATATTTTTCTCTGCCATGGAGCATTTGTAATTGTTTGTGTCATTTGAACTGCTACCCCCAGCCCTCTAAGTCACTGCAGTTATGTATAGCAGGGGAGTGTTCATCAGTAACAGGTCATTTAAAGGACAAAGATAAGGACTAGAATCTGATTTATTCAACATTTGAATGCCATCACCCTCTGAACATGCATTTTTACAGTTTGTAGCAGTAGCTCCTGTGGTCTCAGCTGTGTGGATGCATTTAGAGCAAGGTTACAGCTGTGATATTTAGGAGGTATTTTTCATGTTTTGGGCTAGCATGGCATTCCGAATGAATAAAGCTGCCTTCACATGAAACTATAGCTTTATGTCCAGTTTGGTTTCACCTGATATCAACTACCAAACAGTACAGACTTCATTATTTCAGGAAAGCAGTAATGTTTAACTCCTTGTGCCTGGTCTTGAAACTTCTTGCAGATGCTGACTTCAAAAAGGTAGACAGAGACAATTAATAACCTTGGTGATGCCATTTAAATTTGTATACTTCATACTTTCTCATTGAAATGTTTTAAAAACATAGATTTTGCTCAAAGGCAGAAGGTTTGTAGAATGTTCTCTTTTCTTTTTCTGAGTTTTT
Organism: Psilopsiagon aurifrons; assembly: GCA_025447955.1. Classification (NCBI taxonomy): domain Eukaryota; kingdom Metazoa; phylum Chordata; class Aves; order Psittaciformes; family Psittacidae; genus Psilopsiagon; species Psilopsiagon aurifrons. The sequence continues at coordinate 4,729 of JAOEHY010038855.1, read as the reverse complement.
CTTTTGAGCTGTGTCTTCAGAGTGAAATACCATATGGCAGACACACACTCTTCTTAGCAGAGTAATGAAGTCCCACAGAAATTACATACCTTTTCCCCCAGGGAATAGTTCTGCCTGTACCTCACATAGCCAATTTTATACAGCTCTTTCCCTGTAAGACAGCTTATTCTATTTAAAGGGATAAATTCTACTGATACTTATACCCCACTAAAACTAGAGCAATTTTCTTGAGGGCATTGAAGATACTTAAGATTTATGCTGGCATAACAAGGCCCTGAATGTGGTCTATATATTGTTAGTTGGTGCTTGTAGTAAGAGACCTGAAAAACATGGTTACCGATTGTTACATTGAATTTGTTATCCATGCTCACACCATCAGCACTTACATCAGCAAAGAACATCATTATGCTAAATGTAATTTTTCTAAATCTAAAGTCACTGTGTAGCTATCAGAGACAAATTCTGAGGCCTTCAGCCGTTATTAGATATTGGCAAACATCACTGCTGAGGTAAATAAAGGTTTTCATGGAGCATGGTATAAAGCAAGAATTAAAAAGCACATTTCTTCTGAGAGCATTTAATTCCTAAAATTATCATAAATACATATCTTAGGCAAGCTTCTGTAATGTCACTTTATTTCTCAAAGAATAAACAAATTACCATTTTGTTTTTCTGCATGGAAGATGATCTTTTAATTCCAGATGTAGGAGACATGTAAGACATGAATGCAAGCTAAATTTCAACCATAATAGACTCTGCATGTTGCCACTTCAATGACCTTTTAATCCCTTGGAGTTTAACCATTTCCTAATGTCTCCTAACAGCCATTTTCTTGTTGGGAAAGCCCTTTCTAACTGATAACATCTAAACAAGCTCATACCTTAATTAGAAAAATTCTCCCATAAATATTTATGTTGCTGTGATTAGGCCATTTACTGAATCCAGCTACCCATTATGAGTTAAAATAGAGCGCCTTGTTTTGAGAAGCCTGGGGCATGACATAGTTTATACTAGGGGACTTTAAGTTGTAATTCATCTAATCAAGTGCCTGACCTCTTGCCTCCAAAGTAGCCAGTTGCTGTTGGAGGAAAATAGCCTTCTGCTGAGCATAGCATCCTCCAGTCTGCATTTTTGTAGGTGGGAAATAAATGGGATACATATCTAAGCAATCATTTAACTACAGAATAGCCTCGTGCAGTCCTTTTTTTGCTTCAACAGCAAACATGAAAAATCTGAAAGTGAAAGGGGGCAGTTTCTCTTTCTTAGAAGGAAATGCAAAATGTTGCAGGAGTACCAGAGGACTTCTACCCAAAGGGTATTGCTACTACCTAATGAGGCTCCCATGTCACAGCGGTGCTGATGGGCAGAGTAGTTTTTACTGGTTGCCGCCAGGCAGCCTGCAGAGAATGGAGTTAGATACCTAGTGTGTTGTCTCCCATTAAGAGAGTGATGAGAGATTTAGGCAGCCTGTTCTCAGGGGCTGTTCTCTGGCTCCTGAGGTGTAGGAAGTACTGAAATGGGGCAGTGCATATGGTGAATGTTAGGCTTCTTTAGTTGAATATGGAGCCAGAGGACATTGCCCTGGAAAGAAAGCATTCTGAACTGCTTGGGTTCAGATGACTAAATCCATTTCAGTGCTTGGACTATGCCTCTGAATGTAGTTTTTGGGCAACATGCATATGTTCATACAAAGAAATTTAACCATGCAGGAGAGCTGGAGCACAACTCTCACACTGCTGAACTGCTAATATTCCTCACCGGCATTTTTTGGCTGTCTCACTCTATCATGCAATTCCCAGCCACAGTTTTAGCAACAAAATTTTCCAAGGCTGGTTTCTGGAAGGAAGCTTGTGCATAGTTGCCCCAGTTTGGTGGCTGAGGAGTCATATAGCACAGACATGGCTGCTCTTGGCCAGCTGGCTTACATGCGTGAGAGCACTGCTGGGAGTGTTTGTTGATGTAATTTCTGACATCTAATGTGCTAATTCCATGTGTAGGTAAAGATCCAAGATTGCTTCAAGACTTCCAACTCCTTCAGCATTAAATGGGAGAAAATGCTCCTTTTTAAGAGATTTTCAAGTAAATTCTTGCTTTCTTCATCCAAAATGTTGTTCCTTTCAGGAAAAGTTGCCTTCATTAATTCCCAGACATCTGACCCAAACTTGGAGTAACACGTTAAAAATGACATGATTCGTTTTTCTGTTTGCCACCACTTATGCTATCCTCATTTGTAAAGATACAATTCTAGAATTAACTCATCCATACTTCAAAGTCAAAACTCCTTCATACCTTTTCCAGTTGCAGATTTTCGTCTTTCCATTTACTTCTCTGGGAGACAATTGATCCACATTTGAAGTAAGAAAAGTCTGCCTCCTTTAAATGTTGCCTTTGCAGCTGCAGTTTCTTAAATTGATTTACATTATTTTTTATCTTATTCTTTTCTCATTTCATTTACTATCTTACCTACCTTATTCATTGATCTAGGCACTTTGCAACAACAAATTTACTTTGAAATAGTTAACAAGTAAGCAAGTCTTAAAATACAAGAGTTTCTAAGCAAATGCACTCTTCATGTATTATCTATTGCTATTTATCTACTTCTTGGTTACTCTATTTCCTCTCTTTGCACACAAACAAAAAAACAAGCAAGCAACAGGGTTTTGTGGCTCCACTGTTTATTTCTTTATTGTAAATAGAGTCCTGTTTAGGTTATATATTCTTGAAAGACAGAATGTACTTACTTTTTCATAGTATAATTTATTGTAATGCTTTGGATAACAATTTTTGATGTAAGTATGGCTAATGTTTTAGTTAGTGTCAACTCTAGACTTCCTAAATTTGTTTCATGATTGCCACGTCATGATGCTGACCTTGAAATAATAAGATTAGAAAAATAATCATTTTAAGTCTTCTTATGTATAGTCTGGTTTCTGAAACACTAGGGGTCACATTCTTGAAATTTTTCTTTCTAACCACACCAGGAACTTTCTTTAACAAAAGATAAAAACAAAGCTAAGGCTCTCTGCTGATTGAAAGAAGCACCAGAAAGTGATGCTTGAAGAACAACAAAAATGACTGCGAGAGTTGCATTTAACGTCACGGAGGTTGGCTGCATTGCCTTTCCAAAGTTGTGAGCTTTACTGCAGGCTTGAAAACCATGAGCATACACCGAAGGAAGTTTTCTTGATTTTTCGAGATACTGAGCACCAAAAGCTCTCCTTGACAACAGTTAACAGTTAACATCTAAAAATAAAGCTATTTTATGTAAATAAGCTGGACATCATAACCCTTGCATGAAGGCCTGTTAGTAAGGTACAAGTGCTGTGAGTAATCTTTCTTTTAAGGCAGGACTGCAAATAAGGTGAATACAAGTTATGTATTCTCTTCTATGTTTTTTGTTTGCACTGTACTTGGTATTGATTTTTAGCAGCTGAATCAGTTCCAAAAATTTCTTTTCATTTCAAACAATGCTTCCTGTCCCTAGGGGGATTTTCCAAATTTATTCTGTCCTCTCCAGAAGAATCCTGAATTCTGATCTGAGAAATAAAATAATCTGTGCTGGAATTCACCAGTTGGACCATTTTGTTATTTTTTATTCTCCCCTGAACACTGTTTCTGTCTACTTAGCTTAACTTATCAGTAGCACCACTGATGACTGCATGAGATGCTTGGAGTTACGAGGTACAAAGTCTTTTTTAAAGACCTTTACCCCTATAACATTTCAATCTCCCTCAGCCAAAATTATTTTCTCTCTGCTTCTCTCAAGCTGCTTACCACTCGGAGAGTTTTCACCTCGTACTTCACAGCAGAGCCATCTGCATCATCCACCAAACCATCAGCTTCCACTGTCCCAGCTTACTCTGAGAAATGACCTGTTGTAGCAGCAGATTAGTAGCAGATTCCTGTGATTCACCTTCCCATCCATCAATTAGCAATGGAAATGAGTAAACCAATGCTAGCCAGGCAACAATCATTCACAGTTTATTTGTGGAGACATTTTTTTTAAGAGTATTGAACATGCCAAGGGACTGAATAAGACAAAACATCTATCATAAAGGCTGGCTCGGTTATTTCTGATACAAGCTAAGGTAATGAGGAGAAGTGTCCACCACTAATTTTCAGCAACAGGTCATTTCACTGAAATAGCCAGAACCTATTTCTCTTGCTAAAAAAAAAAAAAGAGAAACTCAGCATACTTGAGCTAAGGTGAGAGTAGAATGGAGTCCTAGAGCATGCAGAGAGCTTATGTGAAAATATCAGTTTCAACAGGAATCTGTAGGAATGTGAGCAGATGTTGCAGCAGTCAGTTTGACAAAGGAGATACAAGAATGGAGGCTTGCCTGAACCTCGGGTTAATTGCAGCAGCCTCTATTTGGGACTAGTTGAAATTGACTGAAATATCTTAGCAAAACTGGTCCTTCAAAATCCAAGCACTTTAGCATTTTTAGTAATGCCAAAAAGCACTGTCAAGATGATCAAACTTTGACATAATATCAGCCCTTCTGTACACATCAAAAAGAAGAAGCACAGAGGACCACAAAAATATCTTGTGAGACCTCACTTGGAGTATTGTGTGCGGTTCTGGTGTCCTCAGCATAAAAAGGACATGGAGCTGTTGGAACAAGTCCAGAGGAGGCCATGAGGATGATCATGGGACTGGAGCACCTCCCGTATGAAGTTAGGATGAGAAAGTTGGGGCTGTTCAGCCTGGAGAAGAGAAGGCTGCGTG